>CABFVX010000021.1:517234-540432 GCA_902151425.1 Timema shepardi
CACACACACACACACACACACACACACACACACACACACACACACACACACACACACACACACACGCACACACACACACACTAAATATGAATTGTTTTAACAGTGGTATCTAAGTGACCATGATCTACTTCTAGCCATGCTGCCATAGTTTAGTCTACTCATAGTTTATTGGTGTACCCAGAAAATTACATAATTATGTGTTTTGGTTGTGTTTTTATTGTGAACTTTGAGGCCTACAATTTTCTGGTAAGTTTTTTAGGCCTTGCCCTTCTATCCTCCTCTCATTATTTAATTTGAATTGTATGCAAAAAAATTGTTTACAGCATTCCTGCAATTGAAGGGAAGAAGACTAATCCCAGAGTCGGAGATAGGCTTAGCGATACTCAAATGTTCCTTAGATGCATTCTGTAACCCTACTTTCAAGTCTGACACACAACAGTCGACCCAATCAACACAAAGCCCGTTTACTTCACATATTTCCGGTAAAACTTTATTACATTCGAACGCATCGTCTTCAAGTAAAACATCATCATTGCAAACTTTAAAAACTACACAAAGCTTGACCTTTGATGATGTGAAGTCATCTGACGAAGCATTATTGCTGCAAGAATCGAACATTCTGCCATCATCTTTGTGCAAAGTTGAAAGCACTCTTGACTCTGAAAATAGCTGTCCAATCAGGCTCGGCAGGAGACGTACAAGGGCTGCTGTGATAGTTGATGAAACGAGTAGTGAACTCACGGATACATTATCCATGGAGGCAGACTCAAATACACTGCACAATAGTGATAAATTGACCACTAACATAATTCCAGATGTAAAGCGAAGGAAGGTCAAAGTCTCAAAGTCAGACATTCTGGTTCCTGACACAAGAAAAAGGTAAGGTTTCTCCTTAAATTTTCTAATTTTGTTATTATGAATAGTACTTTAAAAATAAAATCTTGATAGGCTAATCATGTGCCATTTTAGTTTTAATTGTTATTAGCATCAAGTCTTACCACTCGTTTGGGTTTCACGCAGGTTTTAATCATGTGATAAATATAATTTAATGTTAACTTTCGCACATTGGTATGGACTTTTTATTGAATTTCTAATCTATTCTCATTAATTCTTTAGTTTCTATATAAATTAGAAATCATAAATATATATTAACATTCTTGTTTTTGATGTGAATTCATTTTCAGTGGAATGGTAAATTAATGTGTAGGTTAAAGTCTGGGTTTGGCCCCCTTCCTGCCTTTTATTTATGTCAAAGTTTTAAAAAATTCAATTTTTACTCATTTCAAGGTCAAATTTTTCAAAAGAATGGTCAGATAAAAAATTACCCCCCCCCTCAAGGATACCTCTTGTAGAGTTCCATCTTATCATTTAAATCCAGATATTTGGTCTCCATATCTGGAAACTCTACTAGCTATAGTTATAACACAAACATTTCCCTCTAGTTCCAACCCTCGATCAACTTAAAAGGTCATATAATTGGTGATTATGCTTACAAATTAAGCATATTTCAAGGTCATTTGAGTCATGGTTTATTAAATAATTTCTATACATTTTCTGAAATCCTATAATGTCTTCTTTATGTCACTGAAAACCAGAATTTTATTTTACCGAAGGAGAACAACTTTTATTTTTTCAAAACCTCTGCAAGGCCCTGTGTTTGTATGATGCTGTGGGGAAAAAAATTGGCCCTAGATCCAAGATGGTGGCAGATAAAAATAAAACAAAAGTTGTTTTTATTTAATAACAGATGGGACTACATATGGCCGGCCTTTGCTGGATCTTGGGATAGGCCCTAATATGTCAATTTTATTTCATTTTACATTTATGTTTTTTTTTATCAGAGCGTCTTACAACATTTTCAGGATATATGCATTTATGATAATTACTCTAATGGGGTAGGGATGAGGAAGTATTTTATAAGTAATCTTCCCATGTTTGCGTAAAAGTGGAGTCTAAAACCATTTACCAAAAATCGCCCTCAGTAAATCTAACACGGATTCAAACCTCAATCTCCTCGTTATCAGCAGGCCAGTCATAACATGAGAGTGGTGTGCCTTGGACTATTCGGCCACTGAAGCGTTTATTTATTTAGTTCACTTTTCTCTGTTCAATAAACGTTTGTTTTTTGTGTTAAAGATCAAGAAGTCCAGAAGAAATGAAACACTCTCCAAAAAGACTGACACCAAATCCTCCTCTTTTTGAAACGAAGATAAATGATGCACCCTTCACTAGTAAAAATGATATCCCTAGCAAAGTAGTTTTAAATAAAGCACATCACTCCAAAATCATTAACTGGGAACAATCAGATCAGAGTGAAAAGTATGATTTTTCCTTCAGAGAAGATCAACCTAAAAAGAGTGCTGGTAACCCATTGTCTACTGTCAAACGTGTGAGTTTAATTAACATAAATAGATGTGACGACTTTGAAGACGATGACGATAACATGTTCAATTTTGTTGGTGAACCACGGAAAACATCGGCTAAAAAAAGCAATAGCGTTAAAAAAAGGGAAATTTCAAGCATTGCTGATGAGGAAGATGAAATCTGTCCTCAGAGAAAGAAACGTTTCACGGAAGAATCGATGTGGCAACACAGCATTTCATTGGATAGATCAACAACTTTAAATGATATTGTTTCCCTTGAAGGTTTTGTGTCGGTCATGAAAATTAAAGCTAAAGATGTGAGTTTATTGTTTTAATTTTTTATATGATTATTTGTGGGTCAAAATTATCTAAATTTAACTTTATAGTTTGGTAAATGTTTATTTACATCTATATATCTCTAATAGTACTCTCTATACTTAGATGAACCATAATCTTCAAAAGATAATTGAAGCTAAACTACGTATTCCAAAGATAATAGAGACAAATACAATAATCTCTCAATTTCTTTAAGTCAATCATGTTTTATAACTATACAATCTTTGGTTTATTCTCAGTATGATCAGCATTCATTGCATTCTATTGTAATTTTACTGGATATAAAGTCATTATTATTAAAATGAAAAAAAAAAATCAAGTATGACAACCTTTTGGAAACATAAGCAGGTATGGTTCAGGTTCAATCCATCGTTATCTTGGTTTCATAATTTCTTCACTTAATAACCGAGACGATTTTATGTTCCAAATAAAAGTCGATGATTGGTTCTTTATTTTGATTAAAATAATTTTTTTCTAAATAAATATATTTAATGAAATTCATTTACTATAGTTGACATAAAAATAGTTTATTGTAGAGATGGGTGCTCGAATTCTATGGTATTTGAGAGTTCGTTAAAATATCATAAAAGTAGTTTGAATACAATTATGAATACCTTGACGTTAAATAACAAATATTATAAAAAATTGGTAAAGGAATTATATAGTAGACTTGTGTATTTTTGAGGGTAACACAATCTTTACTAAAAATAAAAGTATTATCTTTGTGGTTTATAATGTAATAGGCATTACAAACGAACTAGCATACTAAGTGACCTTAAAAAATAACTTAAAAAAAAATTCTAAATATTTTCACTTAAAATAAAATTGTACGTATTTGAAGATTCAAATTTGCATATGCATGTGTACTAATTTCATCAATGAGTTAAGGATGAGGAAGGTTTAATTTAGAGGAAGTGTACCCACATTTGTGTGGAGTAGAAAAACTTTAGTTCCAACCCCAATCTCCTTATCAACAGCATTCAAGTCTAACATGAGAGCTATGCCTTAGACTGTGCGGCCATGGAAGCGGGTCATCTTTAGTTAATAGCATACAATTTTCCATTTGCCAGTTTTATAATAAATATATATTTTAAACAATGGCCAGATAATTTTTAAATCCTTTCTCTATCATGTTTTGATAGATACTTAGTTGTTCAAAAATAATTAGTGGGATTCAGAACCAGGAACAGATGTAATAGAAACAGAACCGCAAACATTTTTATGCTGATTCATCACTAATAAATTTTTTTTTTACTCTTTATGGTTTTGTAAATAGCGTTTGCAATTTTTGTTCAATAAACCCCGATGATTCATTAACTTAAAAAGAAATCTACATGATTATGAAGTTAAACAATGAGAATAAAACATTACTAAGCTGGTAATTTAAGGGTTGTGTGAAGCTTCAAAAGCTTACACTTGGCTTCAAGAATAATTACGGCCTTGACGATTAAAAAGTTACGCCAATAAAAATATTGAAAGCTAAATCACTCATTTATGTTCAACTCTAGCCATCATATGCTGTTATGTACCCTTTGTTTACTTCAGTTAGGTAGCATGCCTATCATGAATTATTCCACTATGGTATAGGTTATGAAATAGTCATAGTGTAATCCGTCAACGTAAAACTGCTACCTTTCAGGCAAGATGGAGTGTACATTGCAAATTAATATTCATAAGAAAATTTTTAAAGTCATCAAATTACAAGTTGTGATAGTAAATTGATTATTCAGCTTAAAATGAAATATTACAATTTTGCAATTAAACATTTTCTAAATCATTTTAGTGTGTGTGTGTGTATTTTTTTTAAGCAGCATAAAAACAACTTAAAAAATATTCACTCAAATTTGTCTTTGAAAATATTCAATATACTTGATTTGGGTTTGCTTATAATTTAAAAGGGGGACTTCACACACTCATAAAAAGCTAACCTATAATATCAACATTTTTCTTCACTTAAATTAAATATATTGTATATATTTTGTTACAGGAATTTAATTCTGATTTAAAGAAAGAAGACATATCTGATTATGTTTTTAAAATGAGGAATACCTCCATTGTGAAAGAACTATCGCTCGTGTGTACGGATGAAAAGAAACACACACCACTAGGGGAAGATAATAGATCATTTGTGAATAATTTTAAAAAATTCAGAAAGGTGAGTAGTACACATTTTATGTAACTTAGATATAATAGTTGGTTTGTTTTGATAAACCGCCTCTCTTATGGAGCTTTACTGTGAATTTTATATTCCTAATTATTTTTATTATTAGTTTTTTGCCTAACAGCATGTCATCCTTATGATAACTCTTCATGCCGTTGTGTCCTCGGTAATCCTCTTCATCCGCCTGTAACTGTTTCCAACTTTGATGTTATGCATTATCTGGTACCATCTATGTCCGCTTCCCTTCTTTCCATCCACTTTTCCTTCCATAGCATCCACCAGTAAACATTCCCTTCTAAACCAGTGTCCACTACAATTTCTCTTCCTTTTTTTGACAACCTCATATCTCCTCTATTTCCAAACTCTCTCCAGCACTTCCTCATTCCTTACTCTTTCCGCCCAGTTTATCTTTTTCGACCTCCTCCATAACCACATCTCAAACAAACAAAGACTAAATCAAGAGATGCAATATTAGTAATTAAGGCAAACCCTTTTCCCTGTTTTTCATTTAATTTATTTGAGGTATTTAATGTGCTTTTTCTGAACTGACTCATTATATCAGCAGACGACCTATAAAATAACTTAAAATCTAGAACAGACTCAACAACCAGCCCCCAGGCATTAATTCATCATTCTACAAGGTGAAACCCACATTTTATCAATTATAAATTTTTTGGCCATGCCATGAATCAAACCTGAGACCCTTAGCTCAGTAGACAGGCATGCTTCCAACTTAGCTAAGGTGGACTCATTTTCCTTGCAAAAAGGGGGGGAGAAAAATAAACAATAATCAAGAGAAAATCTTTACACAATTTTGACAGCAAACTATATCTAAAAGTAAAAATGTTCACTTTGCGTTATTAATGTTTGTATAACTTGATTAAATAGAAGAAACAAATAGTCGCAGTCTTGTTAAGTATGTGTGGTTTCTTTCAAATGTTAATAAAGTGTGTGTATTAAGCTATTACAGGGGCAATGATAGGCTTACAAATGTTAATGACATGTTAAAATCAACATTGATTTGTTTTTATAAGACTTACTACAAGTCTAAACTCTTTATCCCGGCATTCTGTAATCCAGCACATTTTGAATGGTGGCCATAGAGACGATGTTATTAGCAGTACAAAGGCGCCAAAGTTATGTACATCTGCAGCCAAGTGTTTTGGTTATACAGTCTTGTTTTGGCTTGTATTCTAGCCGTATTTTAGCACTTAGCCATGTCTTCCAAGATACCAAGAGTTGTGAGAGGTGGTATATTATTTTCTGTTCTAAACTTTACGCTATCTTGTATGACATATCATAAAGTATGTAGAGTGATATGGAAAGCCTAAGGGTATGTGATACCTATATAAAAGGTTCTTAGTTAGTCAAATTCTTTGGTTCGGTTATTGTCAGATCCTAAGGATGCTGAACTAAGAGTTTCAACCTGTATTATGAATAAAAAATGTTATGATTAATACAAAACAATGGTATATCACGCATCATGGTTTGGGAAACACTGCGACTAAAACCCCCGTCTACAAACTCTGAATCTATAAGGTGCACAAGAGATTGACTACACACTAACACTGTCTATAGAGTTCATATCCTTAAGTCGTTAGTTCTTACCACTCATTAGAAGTTGACTCAAAACTTTAACTTTCTAAGAACTAGTTGATATGGTATGTGGGCTCATATCGAATTGTACTAATGGCAGCTAGTTTTACTAATGAAGCAGTTTCAAAAATTTCTGGAATTTTTAAAACCCCAGTAAGCATGGCATCTCATAAACCGTTTTATGATAAATACTAAGTTTTCAGAAAGAATGGTGTAACTTTGGTAGTATTATTTAGTATATTTAGTATTATTTATAACCTCTGCTATACAGATTACATCTGCTAACGCCTTGCTCCAGATAATTTTCTTTCAAAGAGCTTAGTCTCTACCTTTCTCATTGGTTGGCAAAGTAATGTGATTAAGGATATGGATTGAGTGAACACGATTTCAATTTCTAGGGACTATACATATACGAACTATACCAACTGTAGACGAGACTTACAGACATACAAAAAGAAGTTGTTTAAACCTTACTGTGGTTAAACTAATTTTCAATGTATTATCTCCAGATAGCTCCTGTCAGAAGTAGTGTTGTCCCAATCATTATTGGTGGCAGAGATCTTGAAGCAGGCGCAGGCAACTTGGAAAATGGTTTCCATGGTGATACAGTGAAACAAGAATTGGAGGAGGAGGAAGAAGATGATGAGAATAATTTTGAATTTAATCAGTCATCTCAGAATTTGTAGCCTTCATGTGAAACATATTTTGAATTCCTTAACTTTTAAATATAATTTCCTGGTGACAATTTTTAAACGTCAAGATATATTCCCCTTGTAAAAAAAAATATATTTCTAATTTTTATATTTTTATCAAATGTTTGTATCTAAAATAAATAGTCCATTATTTGTCTAATTTAGAAATAAGATTAGAACAAGGCTTGTACACTTGAAATAAATTAAATTACTACATTAAAACCTTGCGTAACAGATTACAATACAATAATTACATTTTCACTGCACACAAGACTGCTTCATTAGAAGAGAAATAACTGAAATATTTTGGGGTTGTATTTTGGTTGGCTTATTTTTAACTGCCCTTTCTATTCTATTATGATTAGTGTTTTAAAAATGGTTACGGAGTTTAATTAATAGAACAGACGTGTTATATCTAATACCATAAATGCTATGAAAATATATTAAGGGGGCCTCCTCATGATGTGTGAAGTTGCCACACAGACGTTCTGCTCCAACACAATATTTAATTTGATGATATGTTATTACAATATAGTGTTCACGCCAAAATGAAGTTGAAAGATTCCAACATGGCTCGCTTTCCTTAACACCCCTATAGATAAGGTTTATTAATAGAAAAAAATGTTTGAAAATGTAATATTAGGACAATTTCAACGACTTTTAAGCATATTAATGGAGCCATGACACTAGGCTCTAGATTTAGCCTTTCTCTAACAAGCACAATAATTTTTTTGATAGGCTCATAACAGAATATGTAAATATATTTGAAAACTAGGAGTAAGCTTTCCTCTTTTCCTTGAGATAAGAAGTTTCTTAGTTTTCATATCCTTCTTTTTTATTGACATGAGAAAGGGTGGTTGTAGATAAACGGTGGAAGAGAGTATAAGCATGGACAAAATAGAAAAGCCGTTCCAGAAAACTATACAGACCATTGTATTTTAAGCTGTGTGGCTTGACAATGATATTCTTTTGTGGACCTAGGTGGCCCTGTTAAGCTATTTTTCTTGAATCTGATACTTCATTTATTCTCTGCATTTTGAATCTTTATCTTAAAAAAAAAATCCCCATCAAGATTGTTTCCCTTCAACTCTGATTTTCTTACATTAAGTGGTAAATTAATGCTCAGGTTAATTAGTTCTGATAATTAATGCTGATAAATGCTGATAAGCTTATACGATAATTGTGTTGGACAAAACTATTAGTAAGTATCATAATATCTCTGAAATAAAATCAGAATCAAGATTTGAAGGAAAAAAAATTGAATTGAATTGAAGGGCTCATCCCTATTTTCACTCTGCGTCCTCACTCTTCACTCAGGATACCCGCTGATTCTGTTTATAACACCGCCAAAATCCAAACAAAATATATTTTTTTTTATTATTGTTTTTCATCGAACAAATGAATATAAATTTTAGAGATGGGACTTTGAATCCCTTAAATCCTGAAGGATATTTGAAGATTTGAGACTCAAATCCTTAAAAAAAATGTGTTTTTAAATCTTTTAAGTGAAATTTTAGAGCTCTAATACCGTTTATTGGTGACTCCGAACTTATTATAATCATTTTAGGATGAACTCAACAACCAGGCCCCAGACCAGTAACTTAACACTCAACTGGATAAATCTTATACTGAATGGATTATGAAAAAAAAAATCAACCTTTAGTTAGAATTAGTTTTTTCTATTATTAGTTTATATTTATATTTTCTCTTATGTTCATTATTTTTTTCCAAAACTTGAAGGTGAATTAAGAGATTAGGCTTCATAAAATAGTAGATTTGACACAATTCTGATAATTAATTTACTTCCCTCTAAAAAGTGCTAAGAGCTAAAAAAAATTTGCTGCAATCCTTATAATCTTGCTTATAACTTCTTTGAAGTAGATGTATATTTTTCCATTTCACCAAATGTGTATTAATTTCTCTTGATTTTGATCAAATGTAAAATACAATATATGTGTAAACCAAAAAAAAAAGAAAATTGTTACTAACATTGTTCTCAATTCTTCCATATTTGTAAATAAAGGTTATATTTTTCAATTTAATGATTATACGAACTTTCATTAGAGTTAGTTTGTTTTTTAAATATATATGCTAAACAAATATATTATGATTTGCACATCTTATAACATATTTTAATTTAAATGTATCAACTTCTTTAGAAATATTTCTAAAGTCAAAATCATTTCAATTGAAGGAAAAATGACAAACTGAACACGAGAATCAAACCAGAGACCTTTGGCTTTGCAAGCCAAGGCTCTACCACTGAGCCATCCTGGTTTGTCTTATATCCAGTGGGCCTATCCCAGAGATGTTGTGAGTTTATCTCACTACGGTGAATCTAGTCATGCTTGACTTGAAGCCATAATTTCATATCTGTAAAGTAGTTATTCTTTAGTTTAAAATCTCGCAATTCGTGTTGAGTCTTCTAATTTCGTACATTTTTCGCAAAAAATTCCAAACTTCTGGTGTCAAAAATTGTGATTTGAGATTTACTTTATAGCTGTGTGAACGCACCCTTCAGCCATTTAAACAATAGAATAACAACATTTTTGTCTTTGCCATCTTCTTTGTTATCTCGGTTTTATCTTTTGTTGGTTAAGTTTAGCTTGATAAAGTCTAAATAAAGGTAGATAGAAAGAAAATAAGTAAAGAGCAGATTATACTTGAATTTGTAGAAGGTATGTACCATACTTTATGTTTCTTTGATTCACAAAATAATTAAATAAAAAGCTATTAGTAGTATAACTTATTACATCATGTATGATCTATCTTAATAATTTTAATAGGTACCTAAAAAGCATCCTCGCGTTCACTGAATATACGTGGCATTCTATTAAATATATTTTCGAATTCTTCAAATGTTCTTACTATCAAATAGTCCATCCTTGCTTCCGCCATTTTACATTTTGTCCAATAACAAATACTATCGAAATATCTGTTGTGAGATTGAGGATTCTGAGAGGTGGAACCGCAGTGAGATCTATCCGAATGAAAACATCTCAATCCACAACATTTTTTTTTATCAAGAATAGCTAAATATAATTTTTTTTGTGTCACGTGAATGCCCGATCTCGCAATGGAATGAACTCAAAACATCTCGGGGATAGGCCCTCAGGGCCTTCTTTCACTAGTTATTGGTGTGTATTGAGTCTTAAGTGTGGTAACAGGTGAACGTATCAGTTACTCGGAGCTATCTACAATCACATTCCACGGCGATTATCAACTAACAGTATGCTGCCATGAAGGTTGTCATTTTCCATTTAATTGAATTTGATTCAGATATAAAGACTGATCCTGTAAATATCTATCATGTATCAGTTTCTGATACACATGAATTAATAAAATTATCAACATTATATATAGATATAATATTATTATATGCATTATCTAAAGTGCGGCTTATGCAAATTCCAATGTTATCTAAATAAAAAGTATAGTAAAAATGTTCAATTTGTTTTATTATTATTTTTATTATTAATGAAAAGGTAACCTGGCAGTCCAGAGGTAAGGTGTCAGACTTCTGTGCTGGGGACCCGAGGTTTAATCCTCGGTTCTAGTACAGATTTATCTTTTTTACAAACCCTTCCTTCGCCTCTGACAAGACGTGTATTAATCACAATTTGTGAATGTGTGGAACGCCAGACCTCCACCGTGGTTCGGATCCCACGTTAAACTGTAGGTTCTCCATTTCATTTCACAATCATCCTACCATTACTCATGAGCGTAACTGTGTATAACCCAAACTGGTAGTAAGACGCGGTGCTAATAAAAATAATTGTTTTATTTGTTATAAAATCAAGCCTATAGATAAAATAATATAATCAGTAGTTTTTAAAAAGTGGTATGCAAAAAAAACTAAATATAATCTTCAAGCACTAAATAGGAGAAAATTATTGAGGATTTTAAGTAATGAGTAGTTTTTTTAACTATTTGCACAGTTTATTGCCTGCCCCGTAAGGAAACGACATGATTGTTTATGTATTTCTGTAAAGAGATAAAGAGTACAAGATTGAAAGGCTAAGTTCGCTAAGGCAACAATACTTTACACAAATAGTATTACATGGGAATTGAGCATAAAAAACTGTTAATCACTTTCCATTGATTTAACTTTTTTAGCTTTTTCTTTCTCGTTAATATTTGTATTAATAACTATCTAAGTCTTTAGTTATAATCTATAAAAAACTGTATCAAAAATTTATATTTTTAACTGCTTGATAAACACATATACATTAATATATTCGCCAGCTTCTGCAAGGGGGCAGGTAGGCAGTTTATTAAGGGGTGTGGTCTGCATGGGCATCAAACCTTTACCAAGCAAACCACCTTTTGAAATAGTTTTGAGAAACGCTGATCTAGAAAGTTGCTAAGGAAGGAAATGAATTAGTCTGAAATATATTAAAGCTACAGAGGGAAACGAGGTTAAGTCCACTTTTTGAGCTAGTGCGACTACCTCTGTGGTCTAGTGGTCAAGAGTTCCTGGTTTTATCCGTGGTGCTTTCAGAAATTTTCTATGAAGAAGTGTGTCTGTAATCAGATCAAACCCGTCATCGGGAGGACAAATGAAGAGCTACTTGAATAAATAAGTAGCGACTCTAATTTAGAAAACTGAGATTAATGGCCAGAGGGCTCGTCGTGCTGACCACATGGCACCCGTTGTCTGAAAATGTTGGCACTTTCAACGCAAACGGCAGCAACCTCTCGATCATTATAGCTCGCTTGCGGGCTCACACCATGGAGGTTTTTTAGTTAGTGCTTCTTTAGACAATCGAGATGTATTTAAAATGCAATCTAGATTATATTTAAAAGATCTCTCTTTCATATCTAGATTAAATATTGAAAAAAAAAATTGCTTGAGTCCTCTTGGGGTTTGAAATATAAAAGTTGTTGTCCTAGAAAATTTGTATAATGTGAGTGTCCCCCTGTTTCCCTTGTACCCCTCATATGTTTTTATTCATGAGCTAAAACATTTGAAACTGTTAAAATAGTATTTTATTTTTTAGGGCATTTTTTTAATTGATAAATGAACTGACATACAAGTTTTTCATTCAAATAAGGTGAAACCCATCTTGGTGGCTTGGTTGGCTAACTCGCTAGTTTCATGTTGAGCTAGACTGTCGTGGACGGGAAGATCAAGGTTCAAATCTCGGTTTGGTGAACTGCGGGTGGTTTTTCTTAGATGGCTTTCCACTTCCTCCACACAAATGTGGGTTCACTTCCTCTAAAATTCAACCTTCCCAATTCCTAAGCCATTAGCGTAATTAGTACTTAAGCATATAATCCGAACGGTCAGTAAGACACGGTGCTAAATAAGTAAGTAAGAAATAAGGTGTTTTAAACATTAAAAAAATGTAACAGGTGGAGATGATATTAAGAAGGGTGCCACCCACTTTGGTTGAAGTTGGTCTAAAAGGACACTATTTTGTAAATAATCATATTCAGGTGCTAGAAATAAATAAATGGTTAGTCGGATAAAACAGTTTGATTTTGATATCTATAAGACCAAATATATTTGAAAAAAAAAAAAAATTACTAAAGGGTTTTAAATTTTAAAAATAAAGTATGATAAATTTAAGAAAACGTCATAAAATTAAGGCCTGGTTAGCTATTAATATTGTTTTGACCATTCCTGTTTTTTAAGTGCTAAATGTTATTGAATTGTTGTAATGTAGGATAAGAAACGGAGGATTTGACAAGTTGGTAACATACATTCAAGATTTGGTTTTCTATAGCAAATCTTTTAAAACATCATCAAATAGATATAGAGGAATGTTATGGTTTGATTTGTGATATTTAAACAAAGTTTGATGAGCTCAAACACTTCCAACTATATTACTTCAATTTCTCTTTATTTAAATGTACTCTCTTCAGTGTGTTGGCTTGTTCCGGCCAGCAACTTACTGAGCCTGTCATGGCCTACACCTGAGTAGAGAGGCTGCCACATATAGGCCTCAGGTAAACCCTTTATAACCAAGACTATGAATACTGACGACGACTTAGCTCATTGTCACCAACGCTCACAATCCCAGCTCACTAAGCTGGGAGCCAACTGGCCATGTCCTGACCAGTCTTTTTGTTTCTCGTCTGCACCTGGCCTGGCTTCTGCTGAGTTTCACCCCACCTCCACCAGATTTCTCAGGTTATGGTATGGCCATGTAATGAGGATGGAAAAAAAAACTAAAGAAAATGATGAAGGTTAAGTATGTAGGAAAAAGACCTCAAGAATGACCAAGAAAGAGATGGGTGGAGCAGATAACAGCAAGTGTGCAAGTGAGAGGTGGAAGGATGGAGTAATTTTACTTAACTGACCGGGCCACAGGTTTGAAACAGTTGATGATGACGATAACTCTCTTTAGTGTGAACTTTGAGTATATTTTCTACTTGTTTAGTTTGTTTAGTTATAAATTATTAGATGTACAGTCCAATTTTCATAGGAAGGGTCTTATCTGACACCTATAAACACCACTCTATCTACTTTCACTTATTTTTATGTCAAGTCATGTGATCTGCAGCTGTAAATTTTAACAAACAATTGTGAATACCTGTAAAATATATTATAAAATAGTAAAATGTCATCATTGAAGACATAAAAAATATGAGCTATTTTTTCAAAAGTTTTTAAACAAAAACCTTTATATTTTAATGTTTGTACCTATTGATAAGACAAGTCTAATTTAACAATTAATATTTTCATATCTTATTTTTAATTTTCTATCTTGCATACTTTCAATTTGTAAAAGTGCTATATAATTCAACTATTAAAAATAAAGTAATCTAAATATTAACAAACACATTTTAAATTTTAAACAGACTGTTTTTCTTAAAAATAAAATTGTTTAGGAAATAGATTAAAAAAACTAATTATGTTGATAAAAATACATATTTAAAATAATTCTTAAAGCTGGTCATCTTTCTATGGTATAATGTTTTGAACCATTAATTTCTTATAGTAAATTTGAAGTTTTGATTACATTTTTTGGAGATTTTTTTTTCAATCTTCTCTCATGCATACTTTTAACTATGCAATTTATTATATTATAATCTAACATTTAAACATAATAATCTAAATTTCTACCAATACTATTTCACTTTTAAACAGTCTTTTCTTCATAAAAATAAACCTTCTTTGGAAATAAAGTTAGAAATAATTGTTAGTAAAAATACGTATTTAAACTCAAGCTTATAGCTGTCCATCTTTCTGTTGTGCTATGCTTTGAATGATTATCAATCTGTATTGTAGCCTGATAGTTCAACAGAAAACTCACTGTTTGCCATTAATAGTTGAGAGTAGCTCTGGACGGAATGTGCAGGAACGGCTCTTGATTTGCTCAAAGACTTCCCTGGCTGTCGACTCTTCCTATCATTCGACGTCAGTGCTCCCACATCTTTGCACATTTCTATATTAATGATGGACACATTTTTAGACTTGCTACCACATGCCCGAAGTTTTTTCAGTAAGACTTCAAGAGTGTAAATAATGTTAGTAATTTCTTCTTCTAACTGTGGATCACAGGAGAAGGAAACCGTACCTGGTTCACATCCTGGCGCACCTGCGAAATATTGTAATCAGTTCATTCATGTGTGTGTCTACAAAACTAGGAGAACATAAAATACCATAGGATTAGTCAATAAAATTAATCTATTAAGTGTGGTCTAGTGATCAGAGTTCCTGGCTATGAATCCAGAGATCCCGGGTTCGATCACTGCTGTTTCCAGATCTTTCTGTAAGGCAGTGTTTCTGGAATGGTGTCAAACTCGGCTTCATGAGGACCAATGAGGAGTTACTTGAATAAATAAGTAGCAGCTCTGGTCTAGAAAAACAGCCGGATGGCTTTGTTATGCTGACCACATGACACCTTCTATTAGCAAATGTTGGCACTCTCATAGCTAACGACTGCAGTTTGCAGGCTTAAACCATGGAGTTTTTTTTTTTACAAAGTAACACACATTAAGCAGCCGATTTCCCTCGCAGATATCATCTAACTTAGGTAGGTAATACAACTTAAACCAGACATGTATTTTTCTGTATTATACTTATCAAAATGGTAGAAGTGAGGCAAGTGAAACCATTTTAACGTTGTTGTTTTTTAAATACTATATTGAAATTGAAAAATACTTCTTTGAGAGTCAAAAAAACACTAAACTGATTGGCCCTACCAATTTTTCTGTTTTCAAATGAAGAATGCAGAAAACCACATTATGATATGTTTTCTGAATGAAAATATTCTAATATTCCCGTTAATCAGCTTTTTAAGTATTACTATTGGCTTTTTAGATGTGTTATTGTTTGTAACAGACTAAGGGACCGTTCTAAGGAACTACTAAATTAGTAACTAGTAGTACTAAATTAGTAGCTTCCACAATTAAGGGTGATCAGGAATAATAAACATTGTTTGTCCATCCATTGCTGAAAGCTGTCTTCACTCTTTGTATGAGCAGGGAGTCAAACTAGAAATGATAACCTAAATTAAGTTATTTTTAAGGAACCAGAACAGGAACCCAAATATTAAATTGCTTTAGAACCAAAATATATATAAATCTATAGTTGGATATTAATTAATCTTCTTATCAGTTCTCAAAGTGTTCCAACTTTTTATAAAAAATAATTTATGATTGCATTCTTTCTGAATCTTAATGTGATTTTGAAAATAAAATGTTCCCTTTTCTCATGAATTTTTGTTAGGGTAGGCTATATTTATTTTCTAAGGGAATAATAGAAGTATCAATGAGCACTTAACAGTAAGCACTAACGAGTTCAGATTCTTGAGAAATGATTATTGTCACATTTTGTATAGTTTTCTCATTTTTCTCTTTAGGCTAAGAGCTTAGGATGATGTATTTAGCTTTGAGTGACAGCCAATATGTGCAAGAAGGGGGAGGACTGAGAAATGAGAAGAACCTGCCCAGTTGTATAAATAGTTTGTGGTTTGTAGTAAAACTAGTATATGTAGAATTTTAAGAACTCAAACCGGAACCTAATTAAGAACTGAAAAGATCAGGAACGAATGAAAACCAGAACTTTTAAAATTTTGTTTGGGGAACTGGAACAAACCAGGACCAATAAGTATTTCGATTCGACTCTCTCTCTTTAGGAAAAAATATAAATATTTAGATAATACAAACATTCCAATAAGTGAATTACTAACATTATAATAATATTAGATTATATATTATTGATAAAAATTACAATCACTAAAACAGTTGTACATACATTTGTTCAACTTAAAAGTTGGCAATTTAGCCGAGCTTTTATAGTTGTTAGTTACTGAAGTCGCATCTAATTTTTTTTTTTTTAATTGAGAAATGACAGCTGAACATGTAAATTGAATCTGTGACTTTTGGCTTAGTATTTCAATGCTGTTCCCACTAAGCTCGTCAGGAGTCAGTTTTACCTTGACCAATAACAGTATGGTTCTATCTTATAACCTGCACCATAGTGTAACCCATCAAGGTATACTTGCATCCTTTAAATATAAACCAAGATAAAAAAAATGAGCGTAGTGTTTAGTACTGTCGTCAATACAATAGTTCTTGAGATCTGAACAACCTGTCATGGCACCAGACAGAACAATAATATTATTATTATTATTATTATTATTAAGATAAATTCCATCAGCAATTAGGAAGAATGTTGAATTTGTATCAACTATAGTTTTAATCTGTACCAAAAATTTAATACAACTTATATCGATGTCCCCAAATTAGTAGGTATGTAAACGGCCCCCCTGGTATAGGAATCGGTGCACCTGGCTACGAGTCTGGGGGTCCCAGGTTCAATTCCCAGCTGGTGCCTTGGGTATTTTTTCCCAAAAGTCGAACTACCCCAACAGTCACCAGGGTTTGGTTAGTTAGGCTTAAATTTGGTTTAACTGTTTTTATTGGTTCCACACCCTTGTATTCACCATTTACCTCACCTCATCTCATTGAGACGTGAAGAGAGCCTCCACGGAAAGGATTTACGATTAGTACATTCAGGTGTCCCCTGGGCAACGGTACATTAGCACTGGCTAATCTTTCTACAAACTGGGCTAAGACTGATGTTGCCCAGATGCATAATATTATTATTAGTAGGTATGGTATAAAAACTGTAAATAAAAATACTTCACCTTATGATGTACACCAGTATCCTGTTAATATATTATATGTTAATTGATTTATTAGGGATATATATTACAACTTAACAATAACACTGTCATTGCTATTTTACCCTGTGTATCTTGCAGTAATTCCCAACGATATAGTGCTTCTTTTAAAGGTTTGTAAAGGGACATTCGCTCTTGAGAAAAATTGCTCAAAACTTGTCTATCCAGCTCGTCTCGTTCTTGTGAGTTAAGTAAGCTCCAGCATAAAAATAGTTCTTTCAACCTCTGGACTAAAAACATCAGAAGACACAATTCAAAACAAACAAGGAATCTGATTTTAAAATATCTACTGATTTATACTAGTTTCTACATTTGTCTCTTTTAGCCATTTTAACGGATCATATTAATACTAACACTCCCACCTTCTCCTTGTAAAAACTTTTGGCTTTGCTGATGAGTATTGCATATTTTCAAATAATAAACTACTTGTAAAAAGACTAACTATCTACATGCCATGTACTTAAAATAACATAGTATGTAACTTAGAGGCCGTGTCCTTGTGTATGGCTTTACTTGATAACTATTTTACCGGTACGGATCTGTAGTTTGTACCCACCTAATTTGGTGCACAAATAAACTCCCACAGGGAAACTTTGTAATTCAAACCATTACAGGGTTCTTACACGCCATGGAAAACCTGGAATTTTAAAATAGTTCTTCTAGGCCTGGGTATCTTATGGAATTTCTCATTTTTAAATTCTTTTCCTGGAATATTCTAGGTTGTCCTGGAAATTCTTATGCCCCCCTTTTTGTAAACATGTCAATACAGTATATTATTATTTTAAAAATTAGATAACCTTTATTATATTTGTAACTGGGAAATAAAAGCTAAGTAAAACATAATTTTTATGACTATTTGCAAGTAGTTTATTAATATGTGATATTAAATGTGCTCTTTCTAAACCAATTGATTATATATGCACATGACTTATGAATTAACATATATCTATAACAGACACAACATTTAGCCTCCGACCGTTAAACTCGTCACTTTGAAAGGGGAAACCCACATTTTACACATTATTATTTGCAAGTGAGTTTATGCAAGGAGCGAAATTTCCGGTCGCCGTTGGCGACTAAAATGTTGTGTTTTGAATTGTGTTTCGAACACACCCAAAATATACGGGCTCAGATTCTTGTGTCTCGAAACAGCGTACTTAAGTGCCTTGGAAAGTGCACGCTTTCAAACCAATATTGCAGTCTATCTCGACAGATGTGAGTACATCTCTTTTTTCAACACTTGGGTTGGCCGCCCAAAGAAAAAATTATTCAATTTGACAAAGAAGAAATAAAGAAGTTCTTCATGTACTTGAGCAGAGTGGACAGGAAACCAACTTTTGTTTCCATCACTGACTTTGAACCAGACGCTGGAGAAGATTCATAATGAAAAGTGTTCAGCAAGATCCCCCAATTAACTCTTGATTTTCACATTTTGTGCCAGTGAGCACAGCTTCATGTGAGAGGGGCTTCAGCTACCATAACAGACTCAAGATGGCTTACAGGAACTCTCTCAAGACTGAGACACTGGATGGTTTGCTCAGAATTTATGTAAATGAACCCTCCCTGAACAAAAGTTGCGATTGACAAGTGGTAGCTCATTGCAGAAAGGCAGCGCTACACAAAAAAACAAAGTGCTAAAGTACTTACATACATTTTAAAAATTGTTCAGATTGTTCATAATCATGAATATAAAATAGTGGGGACCAAAAATTTTAGTTGGCTAGTGTCTTCAGAATTTAAATTTCATGCCCTGATTTAGGTTATGTTTTAATGATTTTAATAATTTATTACTTCATGGAATACATTAAAAAATAATAAAGTGTGTCGAAAGGTTGGGGAGTTGGGAGGCTGCATTTTCTTTACATAAAAGAAAATATGTAATTATGTTTATTTTGCCAAGATACACTTTTCCTGAAGGAAATTTGGAAAATCCTCGAAAAGTCCTTGAAATTTCCTGGAAAAAATATCATAATTTGGTGTAGGAACCCTAAATTAATATTTTTCGCATTGCTTCTTACTGCACATTCTGATTATACACATATGTACTAATTACACTAATGTGCTAGAGATGAGGAATTTTGAAGTCAGAGGAAGTGGGCCCAGATTTGTGCGAAGGGAAAGTAGAAAACCATTTATGAAAAAAAACAATACACTCAAACAGAATTTAAACTCCATAATTGGCAGTCCAATCCATCACGAGAGTGACGCCCTACATTCTAACGGTCCACAATCTTCTGGACATTGTAGCCCATAGGGATCACTGCTTAGAATAAGTTTTGGTGGGCCAGTTAAAAAATATCGACCAAAATTTAATTTTGGCCATTTTTTTATGAAACCAATTATTTGTTTGCCAAATCTTTTGCCGGCCGAATTAAATCATTTGACAGGCCGGATCCGGTCTGCGGGCCGGGGGTCTATAATGTTACGAGTGGCCCAAGCCTAAGTGAAATGTTTATTTTCAAATCATAACTTTAACTCTTGTTCTATTAATGTCATAAGTATGTGCTTGGGTGACCTAAATATTAATTATTTAAACTAGGATATTTTTGTAGAAAACACCTATTAAATTTGCACTTTTGAAATATTCTACCTATGTATTTAGACTGGTAAGAAATAATTATATATTTACAAGTATGCCTACTAGTAAGTTTCAAGTATCTTTATTAAACGAAACTTTAATCTAGGTACTTGTTATCATCTTGTAACATCTTGTTTTAATTTTTTTTAAAGCTACTAGGGAATTAAATTATAAACATTAAATAGTAATTGATATGAAATATGCTCAGCTGGGTAATTTAATGGCTTCCTTCACAATACTTGGAATAAAATTCAATATAAAAAAGTACTTTGGGAATGTAATTATGCTAACCTACCCTCTGGAATCAATGTGAATATGGCATCACATAAATTTTCAGCATCTTTTTTGTGTTTTTCTTCCTTCGATTCTAATGATACTTTACTACATTTAGAGGAATTGCCACTATCAATATTCTGTGATAGCATATTTAATCAGTATGAAATTAATAAAGTGTTAATTATAATATTCTAGCATATTTAATCAGTATGAAATTAATAAAGTGTTAATTATAATATTCTAGAATACCTAGATATCTATATGATATTTATAACAATTTAATAATCGGATTTGTTTCGTTTGGAATCCGAGAAAATTACTACAACCCTATACATTGTTGTATATATTTATGGTTGAAATAATTTCACAATTATTTATTGTTCAAACCTGCCGCTTATTTATCTTACGTTGAATAAACAGGAGTAGCAACTATTTAAGGTCCTTTCAAGTTTTGTAAACTTATTAAAATTATTGTTTTGAAAATACTTACTATTTAATTTATTCTATAAATATCAATATGTATTATTTAACTAAGAAGCTTTTCTTCTTCAAACTATATGTAAAAAGTTGTACTTAATGAAAGGGAATTTATTAGCAAAACACACCTGTATATGGATTGGTGCAGACTGCAGAGTTCTTAGAAAAAAAATTTGATCTGACATTGGAGAGGTTTTTGGTTATGTAATTGTGTGATTTCATGCTGTGGTGTTTGTTTAGTTATTTAACCATTAGGTGATTCACTTATTAATCTTCGATGACAATTTTACCGTAGATTTGATAGGCAAAGCGAAAGTAACCGTTAAAAGCGTTATCTTTTTTTGTACTGCGTCATGTAAGCTTATACCGGTAAAAGTAAAAAATATTTTTCAGCATGAACAGACTATTATACACAAGTAAACTTAGGGCTCCAAAAATCAACCTCTATCTGTTTTGAAATTTGTGTAAAATTTATTTTTGTTTTTAAAGTATTTTATAATAATGTCTAAAGTTATAGAATATTTAAAAGACCCGAATGTGGTTGCGCAAATCCAAAAGTATTATGGTGTGAAAATTTTGCTAGTTAAAGAAAATTCGCCAACTGTTAAAAGTAAGCTTAAATCAAAAGAAACGGATGGAAATTCCACAAGAAATAGACAATCAACAAAGCAAAATTCCAAATCAGAATTAGTTATGCCTCATAAACCTTCAGAAAAGGCTTATAAAAGTAATGGTTTCATTAACAAAATTAATGAAAATGAAGATATATCTTCAGAATCTGAATCTGAAGTTGAGGACTATATTATTACGAATAGGTTTTGGTACTATCTATTTGTTCTTGGAACTGCACTAGGAGATGAAATATTTTATGCTTCATTTATTCCGTTTTGGTTTTGGAATATTGATGGAGCAGTCGGAAGGAGGGTAGTAATGGTGTGGACTGTGGTTATGTACATAGGTGAGCGTTTTATGTACGTCTGTGTATTCATAAATGTACCCTTTGTTGACCCTGAGAGGTAGCAAACTTAATTTGCATTATTCCTTTATGGTAGTTTATAGGCATGGTCTATAAGATAGAGACATAGTGCAGATCGTCAAGGTAAAACTTTCACCGTTCAGGGTAAACAGAGTGGTCATGTATCAGTGAAAACTTATATAATATAATAATAATAATAATAATAATTAGCACCGCGTCTTACTACCTGTTCGGGTTATACACTTTAAGTGCTAATTACTCAAATGGATTAGGAAATGGGAAGGTTGAATTAGAGGAAGTGAACCCGCATTTGTGTGAAGGGAGAGTGGAAAACCATTTAGGAAAAACCACCCCCAGTTCACCCGACCGAGATTCGAACCTCGACCTCCCTGTCTTCAACAGTTGAGCTTAACACGACAAGTGTGTTAGCCAACTACGCCACCGAGGCGGGTAAAACTTATATAAAATACTGGTTTGCTTAAATGTTCATAAATCTAGAAGCCTAGATTACTTCATACTTTTCATCCATATTTGTTGTTTAAATCATTCTTTAAATGAGAAATCTGGTGGTCTAGGGGTAAGGTGTCGAACTTCTGTGCTGGGGTCCGGGGTTCAATTTCCGGTCCCGGCACAGATTTATCTGATTACCAAACCCTTCCTTCACCTCTGACAAGGCATCTACCGTGGTTCGGATTCCACGTTAAACTGTAGGTCCTCTATTTCATCTCACAATCACCTTACCATTACACATTAGCGTAAGTGCATATAACCAGAATGGGTAGTAAGACGCGGTGCTAATAATAATAATTTAAAAAAACAATGACGGGTGTGCAAAGCTTTGAAAACTTCATCTTTGCTTTGAATATTCATTCTTTTAGACTTCGATCCGAAAGTAAATTTTTTTATTTCATTTATTACAAAGTTTTTTTTATTTAATTGAAAAACACACTTATGTTTATTTTTTTAAATTCTGTTATTTCCATCACAAATACAGTTTTAATGTAAAAAAATCTTTAATAAGGCCTAATTATATTACCTAGGCTACATTTAGTGATAGTAACATATTTTAATCAAAGACAAAATGTATATTTAATAATGTTTGCAATAAGCCTATCACTTAAAACATTTTGCAAATGATATTTAATAGGCCTACCTAGATTTACATAAGTTATACAAATTATATTATTATATAGGCTACTGAAACTATTCTATATGTGCCAACCTTCACACTCTGACCCAAATAAGACACACAATTTACGGTCTTAACTTAACAGGCCCAATACCCAGTCAGCCAGCTTGGTAACTCCATCATCATTAAATGGGAAACACTTGCTTTGGTGGCCGCATGGTCTAAAGGGTCAATCCCATGTTAGACTAGACTGCCAAATGATAGGGAGATCATGGTTCGAATCCCCTTCGGGTGTAGTGAAGGTGGTTTTTCCAAAATGGTTTTCTACTCTTCCTTCATAAAAATTTAGCTACACTTTTTCTCTAAATTCAACCTTCCTCATCCCTAATTAATTAGCTTAACTAACTCGCTTCAGTGGCCGAATGGTCTAAGCACGCTACTCTCGTGTTAGACTAGACGGCCGATGATGTTGGGG
>CABFVX010000021.1:540448-554504 GCA_902151425.1 Timema shepardi
ACATGGTCTAAGGTTACACTCTCACAGAGGATTAAACTGCTATTGAAGGGGGGATCAAGGTTCAAATCTTGGTTGTACTGAGCGTGGTTTCTCCAAAATGATCTTCCACACTCCCTCCATGCGAATTATGATACACTTATTCTATAACACAAACGGGTAGTAAGACGCTGTACTAGAAAAACGGGAACCTCAATTATGTCCGAGATCCTCCATATTAGCAAATGAAGGATGCTGATATGGCAGTAATACAGGCATTTTATATTTAAACAATTTTTATACTAGTAGCATATTAGTGCTGAATTACTAATAAAAACACTATTAAAGTTTTTTTAATATTTATATTATAGTTACTACATTTTAATTTTGATGTAGCCTACAATATTTAACTATCATACGAGTTTTCTTGGTGAAGAGTAGTCATTTATTACAATAAGCAATGCAGGTGTCATACATTAAAAAAAACACACCTCCATGGTGTTGGCTCACATTTGAGCCATACATACAGAGCCCTCTGGCCGTTAATATCATTTTTCTAGATCAGAGCCGCTACTCTTGACATTAAGGTACTTAGCTCCAAATTTGTCTTCACAAGGTTGATTGAAACTTATTTCAGACCCACTGCTTCACAGAAAATTTGGAAGCTCCAGGGATCAAACCTGGAACCTTTGGATCCAGTCTATCATTAATATTTGAATTTAAACTTTACTTATCTCATTTCTGTACACCTATCTGTGATATTTCACCAAAAAAATGTATGGCCATGTAAATTAAGTAGCTACCTAGGTTAATAAGTTCAGCTTATGTCTGCCTTCTATTTCATTCACTGGTGCTATTCTTGCACAGGACAAGGGATCAAGGACATTGTTAGAACGCCTCGACCGTCTTGTCCTCCGGCTGTGCGCCTTCAGAAGAAATGGGCGTTGGAATATGGTATGCCATCCACACACGCTATGGTTGGCATGTCGATACCGTTCTCCGTGATTTTATATACAATGTCTAGGTATCAGGTGAGACACTCTTGCAAAGTTATAATTTCATGTTATTGAAACTACATTGGTGCTCTTGTTATTTTTGTGTGCTTATTTTACTACCCCATTGGGGCTAGGCGCATATTTACACTATTGGAATATGGATAAGAAAGGAAGATTTTAGAGGAAATATACCAATATTTCCATGGTGGAAGAGTGGGTTAATAGATATTAAAAATCCCCCTCCAGTTTATTATGAGATTTACCCCTAAGACTGCACAACCACCTATGTGGGTAAATGCTCATTTGCACACTTTCTTAAAATATCACATTAATTTTTTTTAAGAACTTTGTTTTACAGTACTGTCTGGTACTAATTAAGCTAATAAACTAGAGGTAAGTAAGGTTGAGTTTAGAGGAAGTGTATCCACATTTGCTTTGAGGAAGAGTGGAACTTAAACATTTAGGAAAAACCACACTTAGTACACCCGAATGGGTTTCGAGTCCCAATCACCCTGTCATTGACAGTCTAGTATATTGCGAGAGTGACTGCTTTCAGACCTTGCGGCCTCCAAAACGGGTCATTAATAACTCATGTGCAACCTTTATCTGAAACCAACTATACAACTTTATTTGACAATAACTGACATAAAATATTTTTCAATTTAGAATTGATGTACTCTGATGTCTCTTCACATTGTTATCGATTACAAGTTCTTGTGTGTCTTTCTTTTTTCACAAGTACTCGGTTCCTCTTGGAGTGATGTTTGCTGTGGCTTGGTGCACTCTCATCTGTATGAGTCGGCTCTACCTGGGAATGCACTCATTGTTGGTAAGGTTTTTAAAAATATTACTGCTCTTTCTTCTCCCCTGCATTGCTCGGTTTTTTTTCTTTCTTCTTTTCACCCTTGACCTTTCTTCTTCTTCCTCTCCTCTTATAACTCTTCTACTACTATACTCATTCCCTCTCCCCTCTACACAGACTTTCTATTTCTTTACCCATGTACTCCCTACATTTTTGGTAAAATTTGAATGATCAAATAAGATGATTTTACAAAAATTAAGACTATACCTACGCCTTTTACGTACGTTATAACATTGTTTTTACAAAAAAAAAATGCATGGTATAAGGCATCACTCTTGTGTTAGACTAGACTGCCGATGACAAAGAGACTAGGGTTCGAATTCTGGCCGGGTGTACTGAGATTGGTTTTCTACCCTCCCTCCACATAAATGTGGATACATTTCCTTTAAATTCAACCTCCCTCATCATTATGAAATAAGTGTAATTCATACAAATATGCGTATAACCTGGACAGGTAGTAAGACGCTGTGCTGAAAAATAGTTTCAGAAAGTACTAGGATCCCATCTTTTAAGAATTTGAGTACAAATTTTGACCTGAAACTGATGATGATGATGAGTATCATCATTATTATGATCTCTAGGAAACTAACAATCTGCACATGGTCAATTGCTTTAAGAAAATAAATTGACTATATTCAAATCTATCTTCACTTAGGTCTATATTTATTTAGATTCCGATGCTTCTGTTTTATTTCAGGATATTGTTGTAGGCATAATATTGGCCTTGTTGTTGATGATACCCGTTGTACCGCTCGTAGATTCTTTGGATTACTACTTGCTGACCAATCGCTGGTCTCCTATCATTCTTCTTACGGCAGGAATATTGCTGATCATCTTCTACCCCAGCAGCGATCGCTGGACTCCCACGCGGTGAGTTTGGACTTTTTCCCTGAATATTTTCAAAAGTATCAGGTAACCTATCACTTCAAGGTTGAGACGTTTCAATATCACTAACATCAATCAGTTTATATATACTCATATAGGTGGTCACATGATCTGATGCCTCACTCTTGTATAAAACTAGATTTCTGGGGTATTCGGAGAAATTGGGGTGTGGATCTCGTTCTCAGGTGTTCTGAGAGTGATTTTCTAAATGTATTTTCACTATTTCTCCATGCAAATGCAAGTACAATTCTTCAAAAATTCTACCTTCCTCATCCTTTGTCAATTGGCGGTATATTGTCCTACACTATAGCTCAGTCGGTAGTGTGCCTGCCTACTGAGTTTAAGCATCTCAGGTTCGATTCCTGGTAAAATCGAAAAATGTATCATTGGTGTAATGTAGGTTTCCCCTTTCACAGTGATGTTATTAATGGCCGGATGCTGGGTGTTGTATCTGTTCTAGATTAAAGTTAGCTTGTAAGCTGTGTGCTGACATAAACGGTAGATTCAGAACATGGTCGTTAAATACCCCAGATAGATAAACATAAATAAATTAGCATTATTGATATATATGTATACCCCTAACACTTACTAAGACTGTGGGAAAAAGGTGTTTACATTAAAATAATACCTAGGCCTATGTTCTTTTTGTCCAGGGGCGACACAACCATGATAGTGAGTGTATGTGTGGGAGTACATGTAGGTGCTTGGACCAACTTCCACCTAGGCATCCTTTCCCCTTCTCCAGACATGCCCCCGTACGCTGTGATCTGGCCGACGTACGCTATGCTGGGCCTGGGGACACTCCGCACCATCCTTGGTTTCTGCTGCATTGTCGCCACGCGGGCGTTATGCAAGTCTGCGTCCTACGCCACTCTGTGTGCCTTGTTGCGGCTCAACTCCCGTGAATTGAAAGAGTCGCGTAACAGCTTGCATAACCGGGAGAAGATTGTCGTTGAGCTAAGCTATACGTTCATTACTTACTTCTTGTTAGGGTTCAATACAGTTTACCTGTTGCCCAGCGTGTTTAGGCTTCTTGGCATCGAAAGACCAACTTTTTATACAGAAATATAAAATATCTCTTATACTTAACTAAAGATCAATAAAAAAATATGTTATCGCTAATACGGTGATTGATGGCCATATCTCATAAAAAGTCGATTGAAATGATGGTTTAGTGAGCTATAATTAGTTATTTATATCAAATTAGTACAAATTATAAACTAAAGTCTTATACTAAATCACTGGAAAAATTTTAGTAACTAAAAGTTTAGTTTGGCTTCATCAGCCAAAAATAAATATTAATACACAAACGTATTTTACTTCTAGCTAATCTTCCAATACAACAACCATCTTTTTTATACATCACATTAAGCTACTAATTGTTCACTGCCAAGTAAAATCTGCAGATATATGACCAGAAATGTTGGAAATCTATTCAAATCTCTGCTCTGTGCACCTAGGATAGACCTTAATGGTGAATATTGTTGAAAGTAAGAGTTGTAGTACTAAAAATTATGTTTTTAAATATGTGTGCTATACTAGTTCTTGAAGAGTAGAACGCAAACACAGAAATGTTACCCCAAAAAAAAGTTTTCTTAAAAGTAAAATGTCTTCAAAATTGAATTCACTATATCTGAGTTTAACTTTACTTCATAAGCCTACAAAACATGCCATTTTGATTATATCTGTCTTTTGTAAGTATGCCATTTATAAGCTATAAAGATACAACATAATATCAGTTTTATTTAATCTTTTCATTTCTAGGTACTGATTAGAGCATTTTCTGTGACATTTGATAGCATTTTTAGAGGGAGTTTACCAAACGTTTTAAATTTAACAGATCTGTGTTAAGTTAATACAATCATACCATTAACTTCAAATACACTAGAAACCCATTTATTTGAATTTGATTAAACCGGGTCAAATCAGAATAGTCGATAATCAACATTTCAGATAATTAGTAATTTTAATTAGTAATCTCATGTCTTGCATTGGTTCTTCCTTTACTATCCCTCTCATCCTCTCATTGTTGCAAGTCGTGAGAGAGATGTCTGTCTTGGGTTGGATCAATATGTTAGGTAAACTTAATGGTTAGTATGTTTTATTACATATTGGTTGACCATTTGACCGCATCTGTGGTCAAATGGTTAAGGTTCCTGTCTACAGATCCATCAGAGGTCCAGGGCTTAATCTCCAGTGCATCCAAAAAATTTTCTGTAAAACATTGGGTCTGGAACCAGGTCAAACTCTGTTTCGTGAGGACAAATGAGGAGCTACTTGAATAAAGAAGTAACAGCTCCAGTTTATAACACTGAGATTAACAGCCAGAGGGCTTGCTGGGTTGACCACATGACACCCTTATCCCCCACCGTTGGCGCTATCATCGCTAATGGGGGTGACCGCTCTATTGGTATAGCTCACAACAAGTTCACACCATGGAGTTTTTGTTTAGTTAACCATTTACCAGTTATGTTTTATTATAATAGTTCCTTAAATATAAAGTAAACTAGTGAAAACTGCCATGTCAAATATCTAGTCTAAGGTTGAATTTTACAATGTTATAAAGTTTATCTCCATGTAGAAACCCCCATATTTGTTCAAAGGGTAATGAGGTGATGGAAAATTTCAGTAACATACACAAAGATATTCATACAAATTGTTGAAAACATTGTAAAAAAAAAGAAGACCAAACTGTATGCCTGTCTTTGTTAGATTGATTATACTTGTGGAATTTTAAATTATAGTGTTTAAAATTAAACAATGGAACAATGGTGCTAATTCTACACACTACATCAATTGATGTTAGTCTTTAGTTATGATAAAGCTATTTTAAATAAGATTATTATTGTGTGAAAACCAAACTAACTTGTGATAATTGTTTTGTAAATGGTTAGTACTGGTATTTCAGTTTGGTGTCGAGGACATAACCATTAAAGCCTACTGCCTATTTAATCTGTGTTTGATGTAGGTAACTAAAAAAAAAATTGTTAAAGTCTACAGATAGATGGTTGGGTCTGAAAAAAATCTATGTCTAGAGTTTAAGCTTAGACATAATGCACAAAAATCACACTTTAAATAAATAATGTTGCTAGTAAATGATACAAATTGAGAAAATAAAATGGTTATGTATTGAATATCGTTTATTTCTTTATCAGTGCTAGTTTGATTCACTTGTCTTTTCAATAGCATGGTGATTTTTTATTTATGAATGTAAAACAAATGTATAAGTTTATTTATTTTTATGATAGCAAATTGTTTAGTAAATCAACAATTATTAATGTTTGAAAGTTGCAACTTCAACTTTTAATGCTGGTGTTTCCCTCCCCCCTGCCTATCCACACAATTAAAATAATAATTTATTAAAATGTTTCACTTGATTTAATTTTTGCTCTGAAATTACCATAGTACAAGATGATTGAAATTCACTCATTGGCTAACATTTTATATACAATTTATAGCCGATTTTAATTCAGCGGTGCTTTTGGAATTTGAGATGTGGTGGGCCGTTCTTTAGGGGGCATACAAATCAAAGTTTTATGTTCTTAATCCAAAAACATTATTACTAAATTTAAAATGCCGGCTAAAAGTTATATGCATTTTATTATGGTTGAAATATTATGCCAAGAAATTTGCGCAGAGAACTTTCGGCACATAATCAAATACTGTATGTGTGTTATTACCGAGGAGAAACTTTACAATCATCCTCTACTCAGGAAGGAATGTTCAAGCTAAAAGTAAACTTTAATCATCTTAAACGTCACTGTTTCTGAAGTTAAATCACAAATTTGACAGTTTTTTCAATTAAATGTATTTCTTGAAGTGGAGGATTCTCTTTAGTGTTGATTCCTCCAGACGCAACCACCCTTTATCATCAACTGTTTCCAGCCTGTGGTTGTGTCACGTTAGTAAAATGCCTCCGTCTTCCTCCTCCAAAAAGGTTCCATTCTTCTCCTCTTACTTGCACACTTTCTGTTATCTGCTCTTCCCGTCAATTTCTTCATCTTCAAACAAAAGATAATGAAGGGATTTTTAAGACCCTACTCACTGATTAAAGATTGTTAATTTGCTTCTACTCTTTGCTATTCTTTATGTACTAAGTCTAACCATACTTGTCATACCATAGACATAATGTTAATACACCAAAAGTTTTTAAAATCCAGGATTTACTATCTTTTTCATACCAAATGCAAATTGATTAGTTCTACTTTGTGTTATCTAGTTTTGATGTTTTCCTGACACATTGCCACCTTGTTTTTGCTACTAGTATTTATTACTTTTGTTTCTTTAATATGTTTTGTATTGACAAATATTTTAGTTTATTTTTATATAAAGTTGTAAATTAATATTGAAAGTTGATGGTTAACTATGTACATTCCGATTACTTGCATGATGTATTGTGAATAAAATTATGATATTGCTATTGAAAATAAAATGTCTTAATCTATTTAAGCTATTAGTAATTTTCCTTTAATGATACAAACGTTGTATTGCATAATATATTGAATTGGCCTCAATTTTGGAATACTTCGGTAATGGAAGAATGGCCACCACTTCGAAACTAGCCATAGTTACTTACCCGCCTCGGTGGCGTAGTTGGCTAATGCGCTTGTCGTGTTGAGCTCGACTGCTGAGGACGAGGAGATCGAGGTTCGAATCTCGGTCGGGTGAACTGGTGGTGATTTTTCCTAAATGGTTTTCCACTCTCCCTCCACGCAAATGTGGGTTCACTTCCTCTAATTCAACCTTCCCAATTCCTAATCCATTAGCGTAATTAGTACTTAAAGCGTATAACCCGAACAGGCAGTAAGACGCTGTGCTAAATATTGTAATCATAGTTAGTTCATACATTAAAGAGGCACCTATGGCCAAGCAGTCCATTGTGTTAGATTCACATCACACGTGACTATTATTGATATGCTTTAGGGCTGGGCAAATCGGGCGGCCATTTCGATGAGGGGGTTGCATAACATCAAATTAGCCTAACGTAACCTGTACAATGAAAATAATCCCCACACTTTTAACACCTCACTTAATGAAACGATTTTTAAAAACTTCTCTTACATCCACCATTTTGTGAAAATAACAAATTTTTTATTTTTTTTTAGCAATTTTCTCACACTGTTTATTATATCGAAGTGTTTGTTATAATATAAAATATACATTACAGGTTTCTTTGTAATCCTAACCATTTCCAAACAATATTGCAGTGAATCTTTTTGTAATATGATGAGGAATGGTTACTATTTTTTTAATTTCCCTTTTAATTATTTTCCTATCATGCCCATGCTATGTTAGGTTTTGAATTGTTAGGTTCGGGGAATATGTTTGACATGCCTGTTCTAACGGATTACTCTCGCAATAGACGAGAAAGTTGTAGTTTGAACATAGTCAGGCGTACTGAAAGTGGTATTCCTAAATCTTATTATCACTGCTATTTTGGTTTCCTTTTGCAAAAAAAAAAAACAATAAAAGAACAAGCTTATTTAAATTATTAATTCAGTCAAAATATTGACTGCTTTGTTCTTATTATCAACATACATATGAAAAACCAAATAGCAAATGTTTGAGGCATTAAACCTCAAAAATATTTTTTAAAGTTTTATTTTTCAATCAGGGTCACCCTGGGGGGTGACCGCACAGGGCTTCATAATTTCGGGGGCCCCGCCCTTGCTTAGGCGACATAGTAAAATAAAACAAGTTTGGGCTGGACATGTTTGCTTGTGTATATGTGATATAGCAGATATTGTCAGAGTTTAAAAACAATCATGTTGTTTGGTTTATGAACCGAGTGAAGCCAGTTCTTTGTTTTAACTCCACTGATTTATATTTGTCTCCGGTAGATGTCTCTCACAGTAAATTTTGAACGCATTAACCGATTTAATTCACAATTGACACAGGTGTTGTTTGTATCTTTATACAGATCACTTTCATTGAGGTCAACTACAGAGGTCTTGTGGTAAATGTTTGCCTTGGGACCTGTTGATCGTGGGTTCAAACCTAGCCGGTGTTGACGAATTTTTCTTGGGTGATAAAAAATTGGTAGCACAACTTCCTTAGGAGGAAAATTAAAGCTGTTGGTCCTATGTTTTGACTGTTGTATGTAAAAGAGCCCTAGAAGGTGTGTTAAAATAGCTTTCTCGGCAAAATAGGTAGGTTCATTCACTCTTGCTCATAGAAATTCTCGTGTGCTGTTATAATCATTCGGTTTAGAAAGTGCACGTTAAATACCTCAAATAAATTGTAAGTTTGGTTGAAGAAGAAAATCTAAGTAAGGGTTGGGGAGAAATCTACCCTTATATTTATAAAAACACTGCTTCTAGTATTAATTATTGTAATTGTCCTTTTAGGCCATTTTTTTGATACTTTATACAGCTAAAAATGGGAAAATAGATTCAAACTAATGTAATAACACTTAACAAAATTTAAGTTTATTATTTTTTTTTCGTAGGGGGAAAGGGTGAGAGATAACTGAGGCCCAACAAACGAAATTTGCACAGGGTTTCATGTCTTTTAAGGGTGGCCCTGTTTTCAATAGTTTCACTTTGGTTACAATTTTTTTTTTAATTGAAATAAGTTTGATTCGGATGTTGCTCATGTTCATTGCTTAAGCCATCTTTTAATTGGGTTTAACTTTCCAGAAAAATATTAATTTTATTTACAAAGAGACACAGTAGGAAAGGCCCCAACTACACTAATTCAAATCAATTAAATGTACACAATTTTTTACTCCACCTTGAAGGGTCTAACAAGGTATTTACCATTGTTGATAAACTGGGCTGAACTTAGTGTTTTGGTCTTTCAAAACCCCAATGCCAAAATTATTATTTATATAACTCGCTTTGGTGACCGCATGGTTTAACCAACTACTCTCGCAGTGGATTAGACTGCCGATGATTGGGAGATCAAGGTTTGAATCTCGGTTGGGTGTATTGAGGGTGATTTTTCCAAAATGGTATTCCACTCTTCCTCCACACAAATGCGGGTACACTTCATTTAATATAACCTTCCTAATCCTTAGAACCATTACCAAGCCTATAACCCAAACTGAGTATAAGACATGGTGCTAAAAAAAAAATATTTACAGTGTGTTTCTATTCCAACTTTATGCTTATTCTATTAGCTTTTAGCAGTTTAAAATCCACATCTATAATTCAGGTTCAGAAAAACTTTGAATTACTTCAAGAAGAATTCTTATATTTAATTGGCACCCTAAGTCAAAAGACCTTACTCCTCCTTTCCCCTTGTCAGAGCACTAGCCTCGGCAAGTAAAACCACCACCCCTATGAAATACATTTCTGTATTCCGATTACTGCCCTGTTAAACGAACATGGGTGATCTCTATTTTGTCAAATATTTTGACATTTACTTGGGAGAGAGCGGATGGGGTGTAATTTAATGTGACAAATAAATACCATTATTAATTACATGAACAAAATGATTGCACACCACACCCTTATGTCTTAAGAAATCTAAACATATTTTAAGTTGTTTTGTTGGCGGTTCTGTTTCAAGAAAGCGCGTTTTCTCTCCCACCCAGTGGTTCCAAGCTACTCTACGGTTGGTCGATATGGGCACGTGACTGGTTCGGGGGAGGGTGGCAAGTTGCTAGGGGGAGATACAACACAACGGTTTCAGCCGGCATTATAGTAAAAGCGGTGGTCCGATTAAACAGTGCGTAAGGAGTTACTATTACACTTACAAGTAGGTACGAGAGTTATAATTCTGTAATTTCATATGTTTAGCCTGTTTTGTTTCAGTATATACTTTGCGAGTGAATTCTCAATTTAATAATTTTACGGAAAGGTGGAGGGTGGTGACATTTTGGATTTCGGCATTCAAGGAAAGCGTGTGTTGTGGTCGTGTTTGTGCGCCAACTATACAATATATATTTACACATTGTGGATACATTTTAACGTTTTAATTCAAACACTCGCATTCCTTTAATCAGATTTTGAACTTTTTGAATTGTCAATTCTTATTTCCCTCCAAATAAAACACGTGGTCCGCGGTTTGGACAGCTTCTTTTGGAACATTCACAAAAAGTAAGTAACCAAGTGTCATGTCTTTGAAGTTTATTTGTAAAATGGATTTAGGTTTATAGTAAGCTGAAACCATTTGTTTGATTTATGTACTGATACTTCAGATATATGTTCATTTATTTGACTTTTGGATTTACTTAAGTCTCATCTACTTACTATTGGCTCGGCTATTTATAGACTGATGTGGCGGGTAAAATCAAATTTTCCGAAATGGTTTACAAATGGAATTGTCATTATTAATTCGATTTAATTGGTCTTAGGTATTTGGCCAGTCAAAGTGGGTTTCATTGTACACGATTCAAACCAAAAATATCGCTTGGAAATTATTTTTATCAAACATTATTACTTTAAATTTCATATTTAAATAAAATGACTTGTTGAGTTGATCGATGCTAAAAGTAATAACAAAATTGAATATTCAGTGATATAGGGCCTATCATCGCCATCTGGAAGATAGAGCCAGCTGGTTTAGGGTGTTGGCTGGTAAGGTACAGTGTTGCAAGTTCTACCCCTTTCTGGAAGTATTACTGGAAGACTGAATTTACCAATACAATTTTGCTATTAACTGCTCTAAAATATTAGTCTCTATAAATTGCAAAATTAATTATAAAATATTTTGTAAATTATTCTGTTCGAAGCATCGTAATGTAACCAGTGACGTTTGAACCAAGTATCCCTATTGTCTATCCTACATGAATTAAATTTAAAAAATACTTCCCTTAATCGCATTCCAGACTTTGCATGACTCATTCTTTATTGAACGTGGGCTCAGAAAGACTCATCCTAGTATGATTAGCAACTAAGGGATTAGTCATTCATTAAATATTTTCTCATTGACTCACTTCTCCGTAATACGTAAGTTATAACAATTGGCCATATTAATGGTTTATAGTGTGTTGTTAAATACATGACTCCTCATTAGTCTTTATTCGCGTATTTTCTCTGGCAAATGAAATAATTTAATCAAAGTTGTTAAGCTGACTTAAAGAAAAGGTTAAATTTCATACGATTAATATTTGACAGCTTTGCCTAGTTGGTGGCGGGTCCTTTCCTACTTATCAAAGGGGTCCAAAATTGTTTCCTTGAAAGTCCGAAAATGCATTGTGATGGGTTTTTTTCACTAAAATGAAACCGTTTGGAGTATTTTTTTATACTTCCTTAAAATTAAGAAAATTGTATAATACCTAAACAATCGTGTGTAGAAACTGGTTTTAACTAACACTTTAGCAAGTAAAAGTTAGCACCTAACAATTAACAATATCTAAAGTCTTATGAAATTCCTGTAAATCTTTATACTTAATACATGCTATGTTTTCCTTCTCTGACAAGATATTAGACACAATGATCATTCCATTGTGCTGTCATCTGATAGATGAATGATCAATGTTGTCTGTGCTGTGGCTCCATGAAGGCTTTTTTTTTTCCGTGACGTGAAAATGCAACTAGGGGGAAAGGAGGGAAGGCAACACCGGAAGTGGCCCGGTGAGTCAGACTTGGAAACTTGCTTCCCCTGACTCGTCACTTTTCTTCCCCCTTCACCCTCTTCCTATATACTTTTCCTCCCCACTTCTTTCCCTCGGGCGTGGTGGTACTTACGCATGATCTGAACACTTGAAAGGGATAATGTTTTTTATGTAAAGGATGAATTCTGATAAATTTTGGAATTGATTTATCTTAATACTTGAGTTGCTTGCTACGACATTAATAGGAAAGGAATAATTTGATTTATCTTACCAAACACATAAGGGAGGGGGGGGGGGTGGAGAGATAAATGGCACCAACAATTCTCTTGAAATATTACTTTTAATAAGTCGCCAACAATAATAAAAATAAACAAGAAATTTGAGACAACCTCATGGCTTCGTCTATAATCCTAAGGCTGGCTAGTCATAATTAGGCCTAGGCCTACATTCAAATGTCTTGTCTGGTAATTTTTTGTTTTAAAATTAATGACTTCTTCATCGAAGGGTTGCGATTCCGTTTTCAACATATTCCTTCCCACATCCGGCTTTGTAAACTTGCCAATGAACTACCTAACTCAAATGTTTGCTGTAGTTCACCTTCCACTACAGTACAGTAGCCCCATGACTTCTTTGGTGCTGACTGACAGCTTTGAGAAGTTACCAGACCAAATTATGTATCCCTACGCCAAACCGAATGATCTTCAAAAACATATGTTTAGCAGCTGTCACTTATGACAGTCAAAATGTAGGTATATACCTAAATGTTGACAGTCGGAAGTCAGCTGTGAGCTGTCAGTCAGCACCAAAGAAGTCATGGGGCTACTATAGTTGAATATTTATCTTAATATTGCTCTTAATTATTATTTTTTTACAAATGTTAAATCGACTGACCTACGTTCTATTATCCTGGAATAAAGACACATTTTCCTCGTTTTATAAACAATTAAATATAAATTTCATAGGATGCCTCCTTAAAGTATCTTTTAATTTTTTTAGTACCGCGTCTTATTATCCTTTCGGACTATAAGTCTTAAGTACTAATTACGCTGATGGTTTAGGAATTAGGGAGGTTGAGATAAGGTGGGCCCGTACTTGCTTGGAAGGAGAGTGGAAAACCATTTAGGGGAAAAAACCTCAGTGCACCCGACCCGGGATCGAACCCAGTCTTCGGCAGTCTAGTTCAACACGAGTAGCGCGTTAAACCACGATGCCACCGAAACGGGCATCTTATAAATAAAGGGCGCATCGGTAAATTGTACCCACCCTAATCTCGATTGGTGGGTATATTGTACCACACCCAAATTCTAAAAAAACGGTACCTACCTATTGTTTAAAAGACAAACTAAGGCTATCTTTAGCAAAACAGTAAAATATGCCAAAATAATTATCAAGCAGCCCGAACAAACATCTACTCTTTTTATGGACATTTACCTATAGTTGTACCGGTAACAATTTCAGGCTTGTAGCCCCCTCTCCCCTTCGTTTCTTATCACCCGCTCCGGTGGGCACGCAGACTAAGGGGGCGGCCAGACTGAGCGCGCGAGCGACTAAAATATAAAATAGAACACATGGATTCTAATGGGAGGTGGCCACACTGGAGCGAGCGACTGAGCGCGCGCGCTTGAAAGATAGAACTGTTTCTATTTTTCAAGCGCGCGCGCTCGACCCGGTACAGTCTAGTTTACAGGCGCTAGGCAATATTATTGTATGTTGGTTCATTGAGTGCTGGGAAACTTCTCATTTTGACATGATATTTGACTTTTTTCTATCAGTGATAGATTTAACACCCTTGCTATTAATGGCCTAATTTAATTGGTAAGACCATAAATATATGTA
>CABFVX010000021.1:557774-569599 GCA_902151425.1 Timema shepardi
CTCCCCGAAGACGAGGGTGGCCGCCGCTGGAATGCGGACACTGTACCATATCAAGTAGAATCATTACTCCGCTGACAGAAAGGAAAGAGCTCCCGAGAGAAGCGAGGCAGCTGTTTGGAATGTCTTGTGCTCCGTTTAGGAGGGGAGGGAGGCTTATATTATCTGCTCGGTCCCCGCTCCCCTTTGCCCCCTAACCAAAAGTAATACGCACCCTACTCTCCTTCTATTTCCCCCTCTTTCAACTGGAACAGGGTGACTCTGAAATAATTTCTAACATTTCTTCTCTCAGGTACATTCTAATTTTTCATAACAAAGGGTCTTTTATCAAATACAAGCTTAATTTTTGGCTGTCAGAATTGATAAATTTTACTATTGTTTAGTTATTTTTTCATATTTACTATTAATATCAATCAAAAATGACATCTGCAGACCACATGATCTGACTTTACATATGCTGCGTGGAATTTGATTTAATGATCTTTCTAGCTGTTCTCCGATGAAATTTGGACTTTAAGCTCTAATTGTCCGGGCCATCAGCAAATTTAAACTTAGTCGGTTCAACATAGCTTTTTTTTTTAGCTGAATGACAGTTGACAAATCATGTTTAGGTTTTGGGTTTCAACACTTGTAAAAAATAACTTTTGTTATAAATAAAGTTTTTTAATTACATATTTATGCTACATTAAAAATAACGTAAACAAGTTTTCTCACACTATTTCATTTCTTAATTTATAACCAAACCGAAATATTCTAAACATATCTAATTTAAAGTGCTTATTCTTAGTTTTGGAATGTTATCTATTATGTGTTATATAGTGCATACATTAATCATTTTTAATACAGGCATCGTAAAATAGGAAAAGAGAAAATACTTTTATTTTTTATATTTATATAATTTAAGATTATTTTATTGTATTTCGGGATTTAACTGAATAGAACATATTTGTTTCAACTTCTCTGGTGCACCATTGTAAAGAATTTATTCGCGTCATGATCAATCACACATGGCTTAGATTTGTCGGTCGCCATTTTGAAGCAGTATTTGTTATTCCTTTTGAGAAATTGGTTTGAATAATTCTTTTAGGTGGAATAAAACATTGAATAAGCTCTGTTCCCGACCTCGAATAAATATAGGCTTAAATTACTTTGATTAACGATCAAATTCATACAGTACAGTACCATCAGTTTTATTTATACCTATCCAAAGTGATAGGTGTCAGCTGTTGGCGCAGGGATACATTAGGGACTATTTCTAGTAACTTTTTGAGTTGTCATCAAAGTAAGCTCTGGTTGTGAATGTATTCAACAGGAAGGGATGAGGACTGAATACACACGCATTTGCATGGAGTGAAATATTTAGGAAATACCTCAGTACCTCCCCCCCGGATTCGAACCCCTTCGCAAACAGTCTAGTTTATTGCATGAATTGTATGAATTATTTCTATCATTTTTTTTTCGTGGGGGAAATACTGCACTTTCCTAAATTAATAGTTAAAAAGGTTAATAAGTTCTTAAGAAAGCCTTGTTAGGGCTCTTACACAATATTTACATTTTACAAAATGAAATTTCATACATTTATTGGAGTTAAGGGCGCAAGGGCTCTGGCAGAAAAGCTTTCAAAGAAAACGCTAAAGTGGTCGGTATAACCATGACAATAAAATGGAATATTTTCAACTATATTTTATCTTGAGCTATTAAAAAGTTTCAGATCACAACATTTTCCCTTGACAAACAAACAATGTTGTAATCAAAATTTAAAAATCAAACGTGTCGGGCGCAGTGATTGTTTCCATGGCGATCCTACTATAAGATATATCAAATACAGTTAGTGCAACCGTTAAAGCAGTCATAGTCTCTATGCTTCCCTATTGACATATCAGCTCATTTTCAATAAATTACCTCATTAACGCGGGCCTTGTGAAAACAAACTTAAGTAACCAGCCGCGCGGACAGGCTAAGTGCATTGCACTTGTGGCTCAAGTTCAAGGGCTGGCAACATTCCATCACTTGACGTCCTAAACTCCATCTGCGCTAAGCTCAAACTATATGGTACTTTATATCTATTCTTCTGCAAAGTATCAATTCCATTAATATTTATAACATGCTTGGGTGGTCGCGTGCTCTAAAGCGTCACTATCGCAAAACATTTGACTGCCGATGATAGGGAAATCCGGGTTGGAATCTTGGGTCTTAGAGGAGAATTTTCTTAAATGGTTCTCAACTTTCCCTCCACTCGAATATGGGTCCATTTTCTTTAAATTTAGTAAATTAGTACCTGTATAACTTTTTAGCACCGCGTCTTACTACCCGTTTGGCTTATACGCTTATGTATTAATTACCACGGTAACCCGCCTCGGTGGCGTAGTTGGCTTACGCGCTAGTCGTGTTGAGCTCGACTGCTGAGGAGATAGAGGTTCGAATCTCTGTCGGGTGAACTGGGGTGGTTTTTCCTAAATGATTTTCCACTCTCCCTCCACGCAAATGCGGGTTCACTTCCTCTAATTCATCCTTCCCAATTCCTAATCCATTAGCGTAATTAGTACTTAAGCGTATAACCCGAACGGGTAGTAAGACGCGGTGCTAAATATTATAATTGTCACGGTAATGATTTTAAGGTTTGGGACGCTTGTATTTATATTAAGTTTACCTGCATTTGGGTGGAGAGTGGAAAACCAACCTTAGTAGACCTAACCGATATTCGAACCTCTATCTTAGTCATCGCTAGTCTAATCTTTCGGCGGTAGTTTGTTGGACCTTGCGGGTGCATATAACCTGAACAGTTAGTAAGACGCGGTAATAAAAAAAACTTTCAACTTAAGGTGGATTCATTTTATTAAACACTAAATTTGGGGTGGGGCTTTGCGTTAAAACAGTCCTCTGTGGAATGAGCGGATAAATTGGTCATAATTAACTTCAATTACTTTGTCGCCCAAACTTTCTTCAGAGGGAGCTCGTCATACCAGGCCAGGGTAGGGGACAAGTTGAGCAAATAATGGTGGTCTCCCACACAAATAAGACTCAATTTCTAGCAAGAATGTTCGGTTTATTTGAAGAAACTTAAACTTTGTTGAAAGGGGTACAAGGATTGAAGAATGACGCCTCGAAAGCTCGATGGTCGGAGCATCGGCGTACTTAGTCAAAGTTCGTGGGTTCGAATCCAGTTTACAGATGTCGTTTTTAAATTTAAAGAGTATAATAGGTGCGGCTATAACCGTAATGAACAATTATAATAGCGTTATTTAATCGTCGAGCCTCGGTGGTCCCGGGGTAAAACGCTTTCCTTAAAAACCCGATGTTCGGGGGTTTAAACCAAGCCAGGGTGGACGCTTTTTCTTAGCACAATTTACGTGCGGAGGTGGAGTAAAGCCGTCGATTGTGGTCATGTAAAATAACCCTGGGGGGTATGTGAAAATACTTTTCCAGGCAAAGTTGGTAGACCCTTTCGCTCTCGCTCATAGAAATTATCGTGTGCTGATATAATCAGTCGGTTCAGAACGTGCACGTTAAATATCTCAAACAAAATAAGAATATATTTATTATTATCGCGTCTTACTACCTGTTTGGGTTATACGCACTTACGCTAATGTTTAATGGTAGGGTGATTGTGAGATTAAATGGAGGACCTACAGTTTAACGTGGGATCCGAACCACGGTGGAGGCCTGGCATTCCACATATCATTCACAAGATGTCTTGTCAGAGGGGAAGTAAGTTATTAAATCCACTAAAAGAAAGGGCCGTTGTGTATGCAATCCGTCAAGTGGCGCTACATTTCAAGGTAAGCTGAATATACATCCGGACTATTTTCAAAGTAATTGTTACTGTTCTTTTGTATTTCAAGGTGGTTACCATGCTGTTGGATTAGCTTATTAAAATTACATCTGTCCCGTCGAAATGTTAATAATCATAGTATTTATTCCGCGCCGTGCTAACAACCGAGCTCAGCATTTACTCTTACTCTTTGTTTAATATTACATCGATCTGCTTCTGTGGCCGCACGAGCTAAGGCTTCACTCTCAATAGACAAGACTGCCGAGGATATCTGGGCTCAAATCCCGGTCGGATGAGTTAAGGGTGATTTTCCCTAATACGCGGTGCTAAGCAAACCATCCCGCCAAACACGTATTTCCTGATCATCCTTATTTTCCCCCCTGTTGAAACAAACTGTTGATATTTTTTATTTTTACAGATGTCTTAATTAAATAATCGAGCTTCTTTTAATAAACTAAAAATCATTTAAGGAACTAATTCATGACTGAAAAAGAATGTTCTTAAGTTTCTTTTCTGTAGACTGCATGAATAATGCACATATCTCTTTTTTTTTTGTAATCTACAGTTTGGTTGAAAAGGAAATGAATATTATTTAGGTTCGTTTAATCGCCTTGGAAAATAATATTTTAGAATATATTAAAAGGAATGTTGATTAATAAACAACTTTGATCAAAACTAGAGGCACAAGGTCTAAGTTAATCATACAGTGGTCAATTAAGTCTCCCCCGTCTGGCGCAAATTAACAATTACGTAACAAACGTCTATATAGGACTGTGGCTAGTCTACATTGCCTTGTGTTTGTTAGTCTTACTGGTAATTTACTTCAATTACTTTTGCTGACCGAAGCGTCTTTAATAACTCGTAATTTTACTGTATCATGCTGAATTAAGGGGGCCAAGTTGTTTAGTAAAGAATATATGTACGCGCTCATAACCAAGAAATAGTTTCGCGCGAGAATGTTAGTTAAAACAGTTTTTTTTACCCTTTTACTCTGAGATAACTTACAATAACAGCCCGCGCTTATTTCTCAGGTCTCAATACACTATGGATGTGACCCACTTTGGTGGCCGCATAATCTACGGCGCTACTCGCGCAATAGATTAGACTGCTGAATACTGGGAGGTCGCAGTTTTATCCCGGTCGAGTGTACTTTCCTAATCCTAAACACATTAGTGTAATTAGTATGGAGGCGTATAACCTGAACGGGCAGTATGGCGCGTTGCTAAAGATAAACTAAATAACATACAATTTTTACGGTAACCATTGACAACAATTTACTATACCATTTGTATTATTTCGTAGTTATTAATTAATCTATCTAAAGTGGCTTAGTGACTTTGTAACTGGCAGGCCTACGGTCCTACCAAAATCATACAATTGCCAAGAAACGATGAGTCGCCAGATCTTCTTTAATTTATTCACATATCAAGTCATGTGATCTTCCGTTGTCACCATTGCAAGATTTTAACAATACCTATCAAATACCATCATTAATGTGGTGAAATATTATTAATGTATACCGCAAACTGTAGATTGTGTTCGTTCTAAAAGGCTGGACTGTAGATTGTGTTCGTTCTAAAAGGCTGAACTGTATATTGTGTTCGTTCAGAAGAACCGGTGAAACTGTATGGCCATCTGTTGTGGTACAGACAGTTGTATTAAAGCCCTAGAAACCCAACTGCGCCAGAATGCAGTTTTCTCCAAGTGGGGCGTTGTTACGTTTGACCGCAAATCTTGCCAACCCGGTCGGAGGGTTGTGTAAGGTCACAGTGACTGTGTTCTTTTTGGTCCCTCCCTCCCTTTCATCCTCTCTCTAGTGACTTTGACTATACGTATCACCCGGTTTTTGAAAACGCCCATCGTTTGTGCAACGTTAGTGCTAGATTTTTATCGTTAGGGCTGTAAATTTAAGGCACTAATTCACGATATCTTGTGGATAGGAAGATATCTCCTCAGCCATCCGGTATAAGAACTAATTGAGATATTAAATTTTCGAAAACGCCCGTAAGTTTGCCAAATTTCAAGTTTCTAGCTCATCTGGAAGCGGGTAAACATTTATCCGAGTCAGCCATGGGGCTTTATAATAATATAATACATTATGGAGGACTGCTCTATAAATCTGCAAATCGCAGTTTACAATTTTACAAGTGAGTTTTACAATAAAAAAAGTTTTAGTAAATAAAATTATTTTACTTTACCCTAGCACTAACCAGCACAAACGATGGGCGTTTTCAAAAACCGGGTGGCCAGGGTGATGCAGAGGGCTGGAATGTCAGATAATATGCATTGGCTAGACTAACCCCCCTCCCCCCTCCTTTCAAGGTCGGAAATGTTGAAAGTCTGCATGACATTCCGACGTCATTACAAAAAAAAAACTTTTGCACTCTACGTTTCAAAAAACTAGTTATTTTTGTGGGCAGTTTGTTTTGATCTGTCATAAATATAATTAAAAGAAGTTTCAATGTGTGCAGTCTTTGCACTACCTTTTTAATTTCAATATTGTATAAATTATGTTCATTTATTTTAGTTATTTATTGTAGCTGCTGCTTAATAAATTATTCCAGGTATTTTATGTAGCTTGTTTTAGGCTTTGTGTTCATTTTTCAGGTATCGTGCAACTACGTTAGGCCAAATTTTTGATGCGTCGTGCGTTGGATTACATTTTGAAGAGTCAATGTACACCTATTTAAGAAACGGATGATAATCAGGCTACCCGCTTCGAAGGTAAAATGATCTAGGGGCAATACTCTCGCAATAGATTAAATTACCGATGAATGAGATTCCGGGGTTTGAATTCCGCTTGGTTGTACCGACGGTAGTTTTTTTCCTAAAGATTGTTTTCCATTCTCCTTTCACGCTAAACGCACCTTCATTTTACTATCCCTAGCACATAAGCGTAATAAGTACATATGTGTATATCCGAACGGATAGAACGATGTGCTAAAATAACTGCCTAATTTGTTTGGGAATACCTGGCTGGTATTCGAACCCCAACCTTCCCTTCATCAGGGACCCGAGAACAATAAAAGGTTTGTCAGCGCACGGCTTCTAAAGGACCGGTTACAAGGAGCCGCGGACGAATCGTCGAGAGAGCATTGCTCGGTGCGGACCGTGTAGCCACCTACCACCGGAAATAAATGTTCGGGAGCTTCCGAACTTTGTTTTCGTGCTAACCCCAGAGCACTGTAGGGATGAGCAATATCGGTGATCACAATGACCTTGATTTTAAAAGAGCAGTGATTTATACCAGTGATTATTCAGTCACTGTGTCAGCACTTGTAAAACTAGGCATTTATTTCACAGCCGTGTCACGTGCGACGCTGTAGCCATTGTTTCCAACATTACCTACAAGATAAACAATATTATATACAACTTAATGAACAACAAACATTCTTCTTCTTAATTATTAGCTAACTTAAAACTTTATTCTTTGTAATTAATAGCTAACTTAATTTTATGAAACTAGGTGAAAACCTATGCAAGTAAAAATACAGTTTATTTTGTAATCGAACTCGGTCTATAAAGAATATAAGAATGGTTAGAAAATGCGGTGCGTCTCGGCTTGTGTGGCCATACCTTAAATATCCCATTAGATGCGCCTCCCTTCACGACAGTGTCGATAATTTATTGATAAGAACCAATCAGCGCAAGGATATCTATGGTCAAATCGCCATAAAAAAATAGCCTTGCGTAGCGGTTAAAAAAAGTTACAGTTCTACTTTTTTAGTAGTTTAGTGCTAAGATATGGGTTCTACAAATGGCCAGTTTTAGCGTCCGTTGTCTACTTGACATTTCATGAATATATTCGTCGTTAGAAAGTTTGCTGCGATATTCGACATTTATATTACGTATCTATGGTGGGGGGGGGGGGNTAAACGAACATCTTAGGCTCTAAAATTAGGCATTCTAGATAATTATATAGTCAATTTTCCCTAGGAGTGGTGGCTCCTAATAGATACAAGATGTAAAAACCGTTAAAGAAAGACAATTTTGGGGGGGGGGGGAAAGTATTGAATGCCAAAAGTGGCTGATCATGTGGTTTGGTGAATGGATACATATACTTGATAGTTTTGTTAGCTGTGATTTACCACTAATGTGGCAAGACTTGTTTTCACTATTCCGTAACGTATAGAAATCAGTCTTATTACATTAACAGAATTACATTTTGTGTTTCAACGTGTTGACCTAGCTTAACCTTTGTCAAGCGCATTAAATATTATTTTATGGGTCCATCTGAATTGAAAGATTGTGTCGATCTGACCGTGGTTGAAAGCCCGCCCGTATGCGTCGATCTGACCACGGTTGAGATTGCTCTGGCACCCGTATTCTGGAAGTTTGTTGAGCGTAAATCTCGGTGACGTATTCAGAATGGAGTCTCCAGCCTTCATGCCTTGTTGCGATCAAAATTAATGTGGGAAAAGCGGCAGCGAAGGCCTCATTGTCTGTCACCCCCCTCCCCCTCCACCCGAGTTATAAAAATAAACCGACTGTGTGATGGTAAAAGTTGTGTGAAGTGTCGTGAGATAAAGGAAATAATGTTTTCAAGGTCATCCGGTCACAGAGACCCGGGCTTGGTCGGCTGTGTGAACGGTCTAGCCATGTGGGTACAAGATGCCTCCAAACTTGCGTCCTGACAGGATTTACCATCGCGACCAAGTCCTACCAATGTCCGTACAAATAATTGTAATGCAAGTGATGGGTTTTTAAATATATTTTATTGGTATTTTACTACACTAATATTTCTTTCGCCTTCCATGTATTACCATTATTTTGGTAAGAGTAACGTTTTTGAAGGCCTTGTCCCGTGGAAGAATTTGGTAGGATAAAAGTCTTTGCAGAACGGGCTTCCTACCCAAAATGAGGGTATCGCTGTCTGGACTAACTACATTTATTACATTTAAGATCGAAAGGCAATCTTTAGAAGAACCCGCCTCGGTGGCGTAGTTAGCTAACGCTCTAGTTTCGTGTTGAGCTAGACTGCAAAGGATGGGGGATCGAATTTTGAATCTCCCTCAAGTGAATTGGGGCGGTGTTCCTAAATAGTTTTCGACTCCACGCAAATGCGGGTTCACTTACTCGTTTCAACCTTCTCAATTCCCTAACTTTTTAGCGAATTTGTACTTAATCGTATAACCCGAACGCGTAGTAAGAACGGTGCTAAATAATAGTAAAAATAAAATATAAGAACCTTACGCAGTTTTTCGAGGAAGGAGAGTTTGAAAATTTTTTAGAGAAATACACCTTCAGTAAGGAAAAGAAAGTAAAATGTTTCTCGTCAAAATTACTGCTTTAAAATGTATGTAGGACCTGAGGATTAGAATTAAAGAAACTTGTCGATACAAAGTTAAATTTACTTCTAAATATAACTCAGGATGATTAAAGGGGTTCACGTGGGCAGGGAAAGGGATCTCTTCCCCAAAATCCCACTTTTTCCGTCAACAATTATGAGCTTGATTGAGTCCCAATGTCCTACAACAAGTGTCTTTTTTTTTCGGAATGTTTTTTTTAACAATCCCTTCCATATATCAGTGTAGGCTTCTACCACACCACCTGTTAAACTTGGCAAACTTTAGTTGGCCTGTGGATTTTGAAATGTTATTAGGATTTGTTGGTACGTTTTGCGTCGTCACACACAAGCCGCTAGGCGTCGTTGTTGCTTTGTCTGTTTTGCCGGTGACTGACTGCAAGCTGGGGTTTGGATCTTGGTTTGGTGTACCAAAGACAAGGCTGAGAAAAGGAGAAAATTCGGCGTATTTTTTTATAATTTCCTGGAATTTTCTCATTTGTTGGAAAAAAACAGCAGTTTTATTTGTTCCAGTTGAAATTAACATTTTTATTCCAGTGTTTTAATACACATTGATAATTTCTTTAAGCCCAGTTGTCCCTGTCGTGCACACTAACCTATATTCTGTCATCGTTTGATATTCGTGTAGTTTTTCTACCCCCTTACCGGCCAAATTTTAGCCATGGTTATGTGCATGAGCGTTAATTATATTGAGTTTTAAGAAAAACACACTAAAAATGTCTTGCAACAATTTTAGACTGTATTGGTGTAAAATTATCTTTTAATGTCCATGTGATCTAACTGAACTATAACTTAGTTCGCATGACATTTCCCCCTGCATGAAATAAAAAGCTAACTGAAAAACTAAGCACGCTGATTCGAACACTGTCTTAATTCTGAACTCCCCCCTCCCCTCCTCTTTTCTCCCTTTCACTCAGAAACGCAAGGTTGCGTAGCAGCTGCACACACTCCCTCAAGGTCAAATAGTCATCTTTTAGACACAATATGATATGCTCTTATAAAATAGTCAATTTGTTGAGAAATGAAACTTAATTCTTCATATTATTCTAAAATATCTGTTAAGTTTCTGAAATAAAGGAATTTCGTATTAAAAAAAGAGTGATAACCGTGTGAGGGTGTACCCAATCTGATTTCTCCTCATTCCTACCACATTAATATGTGGTTATTCAAAATATCGAATTTTTACGCGTTTTTTTTTGACTGACATGTGATCTGCATATTGTAATGGAAAGGCTACACGGAGACAACCCGCACCGCACTGAATTTTTTTTTTAGCAACACGAGATGAATGTGACGGAAAATCAGAATGTACGCATACGTCACTGCACTCTCATCTAAAGTCTTACTGTGGAGGCCATGGAAGAACAATGTTCAAAGTGTTCGAACCTCACTTGATCCCGACTCTTATTGGATTGAGTGGTCAAGTTGGTTAGCATAAACAGCCAATCAGATTTAAACACCCTGTCCCTCAAAACAATAAAACCAAACTTAGAAGAAGAAAAAAATCTGGTTTGAATAAATGTACGCTCCCGCGTAGACTGCTTGGTGGGGGTCATCCTGAATTTTACGTTGTGGGTCGGCTCAGTGTAACCGGTCCTTTAAGGTTGCCTGGACTAGTCGCCATTCGACACCTGGTTGATTTTAATATTTTGTAGACCAAACAAATTAATTTCAAGCAAGATTTCTAGACCTAAATGTGTGTAAAACGAAGAAATGCCTAATATTTCGGAAAATCTTTCATTAACTTATGGAATTAAAACCATACGGTTCAAGGCAAGGGGTTTGAGCTCTAATGGTCGGGAAGTCCTCACCGCAAGTAACCCACGCAATATTCATCCTAGTGCGCCCTCTCGTATCTCGGGCCTACGCCACTGTCTAACTTTCATAGGAAGAACATTATCTAGACACCTACAAAAGCAACTAAATCTCCCTTTCACGTATTCATACGTAAAGTGATTTGATTTGCAACTGTCACTTTTGATAGATATTATCAATACCTATAAAATACCACTAATAAAAAAAGGTCCGGTGTTACTCGCTTCGGTAGCCGCGTGGTCTAACGCGCTACTCGTGTTGGACTGGGAGATCGGGGTTCTATCCCGGTCGGGTATACTGATGATTGTTTTCATAAATGGGTTTCAACTCTTCCTCTACGTGAATGCGGGTGTATATCCTCTAAATTAGACCTTCATAATCCCAAATTCATTAGTACATAGCCGTATAACCCGACCGGTAAGTAAGACACGGCGCTAAAAAAATTATCAGTGTTGACAGCAAAAAAAACTTAGTAATTTATGAATCTCCTTATTAAAACTAGACAGTAGACTGAACACGCACTGCCACACGTCAACCCCGTCTCAAGTGGGTGTAAGTGCTCGGTGGGCAGCCCGTGGGTGCGAGACACTTGACTACGCGCCCGTAACTCTTAATGGCACGCGCCGACTGTCAAAAAATATTGCTTGTTCCTTCGCACCCACGCCGCTTTCTTCAGGAAACAAGCGGCCGCCTTAGAACGAGCTTTTTGTGCGGGCCATTAGCAGTTTACTTTGTGTTATGCCATGGTTTGTTTTGATTTCTTAATCGCTCAATGAATGGTCGCTGTTATGACAGAACACCCGATGTAATATATTATTATTAGCCCCGCGTCTTACTACCCATTCGGGTTATACGCACTTACGCTAATGTGTAATGGTAGGGCGATTGTGAGATGAAATGAAGGACCTACAGTTTAACGTGGGATCCGAACCACGG
>CABFVX010000021.1:571438-584441 GCA_902151425.1 Timema shepardi
GGAGGATGGGGTGTATATCTAGAAAGTGGTAGTTGGGTGGGGTGTCCTTTGGGGCGGAGGATGGGGTGTATATCTAGAAAGTGGTAGTTGGGCGGGGTGTCCTTTGGGGGTGATGGATGGGGTGTATATCTAGAAAGTGGTAGTTGGGTGGGGTGTCCTTTGGGGGTGATGGATGGGTTGTATATCTAGAAAGTGGTAGTTGGGTGGGGTGTCCTTTTGGGCGAGGGATGGGTTGTATATCTAGTGATTGTTGGAGTTTAAGGCTCTCTTTAGGGATGAGGGCAGGTTGTATTCTTAAACATGATGGGAGGGGAGGCGCTGAAAACCAGTTGGGTCGAAACCATGATTTTATGAGTATATATCTCCAATTTACCTTCTAATCTCGAATCCGAATGATGGAGAAAATTTTAAACATAGCCTAAGAAATATCAATTTAATAGAAAATACAAATAGTAACTAAATTACATTTGTGTAAGCCATTCATTATAACACAAATATATTAAGTTAATACTAAAATTATAATTGGTTATGAACCACAAATAAACAATATTAGAGCTCTAAAACAAATTTTACTTGAAGAATTGAAAAGGTTTTTTAAGAGATCTGATTCTCGAATTTCATACATTTTTGAGATTTTGAGGCTAGTTTAAAAAAACCTTATAAATAAATGTTTTTGAGGCCCTTGGACTCAATAAAGATTGCTTAAAAAAAGGCGGACCTGTCCACCATTGTAGTAAAAGAAAGATCGGAAAGATCTGCTCTTTTTCCAAGGCCACGTTGGAGGACCAACGAACAATTTTTTGAATCTGGGCCGCCTGAGGAAGGCGGACATAGTTTTGGCGGGAAATCACTGACCGTGTCGAGTGAGTCATCGTTCTCAGGCTGGTCCATAGACATGGTAGTACACGCAGAGGGAGGGGGGGGGATAAAACCATCTAATAAAAAGATAGAAGCGCTGAGACTGCTGTAATCACGCTGGAACACAAGTACTCGCCGTTCATTAAGTGCAAGAACGGGATATATATATATATTCCTACTTTCATAGGTGGAAACTATAAGAAAAACTAATGTTTTCGGTGTATCCAGCAATGATTTTACTAATTAATATTATTTTTTAGGCATTGATAGTATGGATAAATAGTGATGCTAAAATTACTCTGTTGACGTATGAAAATAGAGCGATTAGCTTTTTTTAAACTCATAAACGGTCCTTTCTATCAAAATCCTATTATAGAAGCGAAACTAAAACTAAACAGTTACATTTTCTGACTGATATAAAAAGTTATTAGATATGTAATCATATGATCTGGAGCTCGTCACTTTTGAAGGATTAAACAATTTTATCTACAAAAATTTGTATTTTCTAAATAAATAAAGTGTCCTTGTATGAAACTCTGTCGCCGTCTTTGTTTTTACCGGTACACCTTGATCCAGGGAGGAAGAAATTTCTTTTGATTCGTCTTCTCGATTAAATTAATAAATACCCGAAATGCAACATGTGTTTAGTACCGTGAATGTCCACATTCTGAGAACTAAAACTCTGAAGGGTTACGGAGTGGGAGCAAAGTTTTTATCATTGGTAACGCGTCTTAACTGTCCGGACTTTCCGTATATTTGCACCAATGGAGTAGTGATAAGAAATCTTGTTTTTTTAGTGAGAATTTACCGCAATTTTTGTAGAAAGAAAGTGAGTAACCATAAGTATTTTTTAAAAAAAACCTTAGTAGACCCGATTTGAACCTCCACTGACGGGCGAACAAGATAGGACAGGACTGACGACTCTTTGTCTGCGTACATACTGGTTTTTGGGTAATATTTGGATTTACATGTTTTTGGGTGAGCAAGAGACCCATTAAGCTTGCCGCACATCGGAACGGAACGCATAGGAAATCTTTGACTATAGCTGCATTTTAATGGAGGGCTGCACACCAACTCGGCACGAATCTGTTTGTCAGGCAGGAATATTTTGACAGATCTCGATGGATTGCGAATCTACGCGCATGCGTCCTCAGCACTGGACTATTGCGTCATCTACACTCGGTCTCAGGTTATACTTGGGGATGTTAGTTTCCTGTCCCTTGACAATCTTTGCTTATTTTTAAAAACGTCTTTCGACGAGGAAATAAATTTAGTTCACCAGTACCCTATAGTTCGACATTGCTAACAAACATTGGTGGGACCGTGCTAAAATTGAAAACGCGCGGGAGAAAATTTTGGAAAGTTTATATGTAGCATTTACTGTGTGTCGTGGAGTGACCTGGTGGTCTAAGGGTAAAGTGTCAGACTTCTGTGCTGGGGTCCGGGGCTCAATCCTAGGTCCCGGCACAGATTTATCTGATTGCCAAACCCTTCCTTCACCTCTGAGAAGACGTGTATTAATCACAACTTGTGAATGTGGGGAATGCCAGGCCTCCACCGTGGTTCGGATCCAACGTTAAACTGTAGGTCCTCCATTTCATCTCACAATCACCCTACCATTACACATTAGCGTAAGTGCGTACAACCCAAACGGGTAGTAAGACGCGGTGCTAATAATAATATTAATAATGTGTCGTGCATCTTAAAGTATTTTTGAATCATCTTCATCGGCTGCAATGCACACAACCATAGCTACTTGCTTTTCACTGCTGTTATCTCTATCACCAAATGACAACATATTGATGTACTTGTTTGATTGATGTCTTCCGACATAAATTGAATTGCGAACAAAACTATAGTTTTCGTTCGTAGGATTCTGATCGTTCAGATCTGATTCGGTGTGTGGCAAGCGTCAGTGAAAGTTACGGTATGGATCAAATGTTTGGCGAACTTTTTAAAATCTATTTTATGTATTTTTTGCAACAAAAAATTATGCATATTAAAGTTTCAACTACGAAATTGAGTAAGCTCCTCACCTTGCCCCCGCCAACCGTGTGGACTGCAGTTCTCACCACCACAGAGAAAGGTGTGTACTTGTGTGGTTGTTGTACGCGCCTAGTTTCCTCCATGCATAATACGGTTTATTTTTGAAGGTCGTTCTTTGTTTCTGACGTCGCGAGAGACTGTGGACACTGGGCGGGAAGATCTCACTTTGTGAGGTAACATCTACTTGGAGGAGTTAAAAAGGTAAGGGATACAGGGAACGCAAGAAAATGAAGTGCTTTTTGCAATTTTTATATCAAAACGTTTTTAGCCTAAATAAATGAAATATCGCTTTAGTAAATTTTCTTCGCGTGATGACATAAACAGTTGTTGAATATCTGTAATCAGCATAGCGGAATTAGATGAGAAACTTTTTAAATGAAGAGGAAAAGTAGGCATTAAATTCCAGGACACGCTCATTAGATATTAGACAACTGATATCACCATTTGAAGGAAATTAAACTGTTTCTACTGTAGCAATATTTAATTTATTTTGACTATATATATGGAGATAATTTAAAATCTAACGTTTTCTCTCCTACCCTAAATGCCCACCTTGTGGTGCTTGCTTGGAGGAGTTAAAATACCTACTTAGAGGAGTAAGTATATTATGGCACTTGCACTAAGGAGGTTTCGCATCACATAATTACTGTTGAATTTAGAAAATACTAATTATTTTATTATAATTATCACCGCGTCTTACTATCCGTTCGGGTTATACGCACTTACGCTAATGTGTAATGGTAGGGTGATTGAGAAAATACTAATAAATATCCCATGTTTTAAAGAGCTTTTTTTAAACACTATAAAAGTTACTGAATATAATTTGATCTGTTAATAGAAACAATGTAATCTGCATTTCACTTTTGAAACTTAATCAATTTAAACATTTCTTAACATATTAAAATTATATCAATGTTGACCACAGATAAAATGTTTTTCTTTTTCTGAAAGGTATTTTTCCGTGACGCCAAGATATTGTCACACGTTTGAAAAGATAATTCTTCTTGTAAAGTGTTTAGTATCTTGTTGAGTACGGACCGAGGTGGAACAATGGTGGGAAAGAAGCTGATACTATCGGACTCGCTTGTCCCTAAAGTACGTTAATTACCGTAAAAGTGATGTAACCGGAAGTGCCCCCTCGATTCCATCTCGCTTCATTCCGGTTTTGATTAAATTAGGTAACTATCTTAGCACTAACACAAAGCCATTTCTCATTTTCCCATGAAGATGACTTTGAGGGTGGTTACCATAAATAGAAATATCCAATTCTGTTAATATATCCGCAGATATTTGAGATACCAAATAACATATAACTGTAAAGTTTTAGTACTTTTAAAATAAACGTAGCCTTTTCCTATTCCTTTCTGTGTTGCAAAAAAAAAACACATGGATTTGTTCTTGGTAACTGTGGAAAGGCGTTTTTTTAAACTACTAATTAATCGTGGTGGGTGTTTATTTGTTTTCCCACGCACGGCGACACAAGTTTATATTGTAGGCGCTCTAAACGATCCGTTTAACACCTCCCGATCTGTAACAGCGGGAGCCGTCCCGGGTTGTGAGAAGAAATTAACCAGGGGGTCCCGGCACACATTCCAGTGCTTGTATGTCGCGTTAACCCCGGCCATCAACCCCTAGAGATGTATAACCATGTGTTGTATACATTCCAGTGCTTGTATGTCGCACTCAACGTCGCCGCTATCAGGACATTGGTTTTTCTATAATTGGTAGCCTGGTAGATTTCAAGAATGGCACCTTAGACCCGCTTCGGTGATCGAATAGTCTAAGTAGCCATTTCGCTGGTTATTTGATCATGTATATAACTGTTTATCAAACTTAGTGCCAAAAGCTAAGTCTTGTGATTTGTGAAAAGTAAACTTATTAGTTCTCGCCAAATAAAATCATTTTTTTTAAAATTAGCAAATAAAAAGCTTTTTCGGCTAAAAATAAGTTTAACACATTTAATTGGACAGTGGTTGGACAGAAATTGGGACTGTATTTCTCATTCTTTTAAAAAAATATTGCCTTTTGTCACAATGTCCGGCCGTCTTAAAACTAGATAAAGATTTTATTTCTTTATAATTATCTCTGAGGTAAATAAATTTTCTAGAATGAATGGGCACTTTTGTAGGTAATAGGAATAATAGGTTTTTGTAAAATGCAGTTGGTATTAATTTTTCTGGTGCTTTCAGGCCAAAAAGGGCTGCTATTATACTTCTAGATAAAAATACGGATAGTTTTATAATCGTTAATTAAAATCAACGTAATTTACCATTATTTTATGCAAAGATATTCATTTTTGTTTTAATTGGCATTCAAAAATGCTCTCATCACACAACGCACTCAACAAAATTATAACATTTTTAGACATTTGGTGATGACAAAGGTTTTCTGTCCTAGTCGCCATGAGCAATAATGAAGATATTGCTCTCTATTTCCTATTGCATCGCGTCCGCAAGGAAGGAAGACACCATTGGGAGCAAAGCTACTGTTTCCTGATAGCTTTATCACATGACTGATATGTGTCATGGTGACTGACTACACTTCCGTCCAGAGGCCAGCTGGACAAAGTCCTCTTTGTGTGGTTTAAAATCCTGCGGTCTACAAAGGCTGAAAGGAAGAGTGGCTAGCCGCGTTTTAAATGTTATATGGATTTAAATCTCACTAAAGTATAGAATACTCCTCAGTTCCATATCTTTATAAATTTGACCTTGAGGCTCTTAAATAGTGTAAAAGTAATTACCTAAACAGCAAAACCCTAGTGGGGAACTAGTAGCTGTCTGGCAGCAGGAAAACAAATAGGAGAGAAGGAAAATACAAATTCGATTAATAAATATCCATTTTATGTCCTATAATTCTTAAATTTCGTTTCTCAAACATTTAGATTGATCGCTAAAATATGCGGATTTCTTAACTTTGAAAATGTCAAACTATTTATCCTAAGCGCGATATCTGATTGGCACAATCTAGGTAATTGAAGCAGACACCTTAATTCTCAGGAATGTTTCTAACTACACACTTAGATCTTAGAAATGCTACATATCGCGTGGTATTGGTTATTAAGCTAGTTTTACGATTTTCTTATTAAATTGGGAAACTAAACATTTTTTTGTTAGCCTATAGACATGTTGATGGTCCATTTTGTCGTGGATGAAGGCCGAATGCTGTGCTGTGACTTGGTCAGTTTGGTTTCACACTCAATCGCTAGACTAAGCAATGGTCCCTCTTTCCACTCCCGACTTGTTTCTTTCTGGTCTGATCTAGTGAAGCTTAGTTATGACGTCTTTCTCCAAAATGTCTTGTTTGGAGTTCAGGTGATAGTACTGAGGAAGAAAAGATGCTGCTGTTAGCAGTTGTTTTGGAAGATGACAATTTTGGTGGTGGTGGTTTGATTTGTTATATTAACGCTTCAATTTTAATAGAGAAACATTTATTAAATGTAAAACCTAAAAAGAATATTACTTAAATACACGTGAAACAAACCTAAAACAAAATTTCAACCGTTGTTTAGTTATTCCAAACCGGCACTGCGTCTGTTCTTCACGGAGCCTAAGCTCCGTTAAGCGCATGCGCAACGTAAGATGGCTCAAGATATGGGATTGAAAAATTGCCCGACCACCAATCGGGAAAAACATAGCAAGGCATAGCTTTGCTGTCTGTGTGAAACAACACATTTAAACTTATGATCCGCTATTTTTTCCTCAGACTTAGCATAGCGTAGCTTAGCGTTCTGTGTGTTCCGGCCTTTACGCGGGTTTTCCAGACGTTTCGGGGCCCGGTCAGAAATTATCGGGGACGAACTAGAGCACCTTACAGTACGATAGGACGGTTTGCGCGGGCTAAGCTGTGCGTCTGGCTATTGTACCTGGCTACCGTGAGTGGTTTCCATTGTCTCCTTGCGGGACAATACCACTGGCGGGTGGTGATGTGTGGAATGTCGCCAACTAGGATGTCAGGTACGGCGTGCATGTGTTACAAACCTTGAATTACATGGCACGGGGCCCGCGTCGTTCTAGTGGCACACTACAGTAGCCCCGTGGCTTCTTTGGTGCCGACTGACAGATAACGGTTTTGAATAGTTACCAGACCAAATGATGTATTCCTACGCCGAACCAAATGATCTGCAAAAACATGTGTTTAGCAGCTGTTACTTCTGATGGTCAAAATTGCTGAATATACCTAAATGTTGACTGTCAGAAATTAGCTGTGAGTTGTCATTCGGCACCAAAGAAGCCATGGGGCTACTGTACCTTATCTCGAAACAGGTTTCGATCACGGGGAGATGATTGGGTCGGGTTGGTGGGAGTGTAGGTTCGTGTTCTTAACTCTTCCGTGGAAATCATTGGCCCCAGTTTGGATGTCACCCGTTAAGTCAGAGGGGACCAACCAGGGTAGAATACGGACAAGATCAGAGAACCCGCATGGTCTAGCGAGCTTTTCTCGCAATAGTTTTTTTAAATGGGTTTCTACTCTCTCTCTCTCTCTCTCTCTCTCTCTACGCGAATAAGATTACTTTCCTTAAAATCATTTGCGTAAATTAGTGCATAGACGTTGGACCCGGACGAGTAGTAAGGCATGGTGGCGCTAAAGAAAAATCTGGGAATTGTGTTGTCTTTATCAGGGAAATAGGCTTTCGACCCGCCTCGGTGGCTGCACGGTCTAAGGCAGGCGTCTCAAACTTATTTGATCAAATTGGCCATATTGAGCATATGCCTGGTCGAGGAATTTTATCTGTGCAATTTTGTGGCCAACATGGTTAGGGTGAAAGAAAATGCGAGTAAATACCTGGTTTTTCCAATATATATTTTTTATGGTTTTGGTTAAATTAATTAAAATATCTCTCCGGTAAAAGCATGTAGTTAAATTTTCTACACATGTGGTAATCTCAATAGGTGTTTTGATATTTGTCATGGGCATTGTGGTGGCATTTGACCAAGAAAACTTTTTTTTTAGAGAACTGAGTCTTACTACCCATTTGGTTTATAAGCTTATGTGTTAATTACTTTAGGAATTATGAAGGTTATATTTAGAGGAAGTGTACTCGCGTTTGCTTGTAGGGATAGTGGAAAACCATTTTGGAAAAAACCTCAATCTCCCCGTCATCGGCAGTCTAGTCTATTGAGAGTAGCGCCTTAGACGATCCGGCCACCGAAGCGGGTAGAAACACTATAAGCGAGGAGAAAATGTATTGGTTAAATTACGCAATGGCCACAACATTTATTCAAGAACTGTTTAAATATTCTAATGATCTAAAGTTTTTCTATTAAATCTTTTTTTATGGATAAGTCGTAAAAATTGCAAAAATAAGAACTTATACTCCCGTTCCCTTTCGCCCAAATTTAAAGACTTAATGCGATTTTTTTACAGAATTAATTTCATCTATTACTTCATAGAGAGAATTGCAAGTGATGTTACATCACTTATGCATTTTATTTGGAAGTTTTATTAATCTATAAATAATTGAAACAAGTAAGGATTTTACTTTACACCCGTTTTCTAGCTCGCTATACCACTTTAAGTATAAAATGTTCCATCTCTGTTCCCACAGCACAATATTGGATTAAACTGGACACCTTTAAGGGCCCGATATCTCACACCTATTTATTATAATGAAAGCTGGCTGCGTTTGTAATATTATTATTATTATTAGCACCGCGTCTTACTACCCGTTCGGGTTATACGCACTTACGCTAATGTGTAATGGTAGGGTGAATTGTGAGATGAAATGGAGGACCTACAGTTTAACGTAGAATCCGAACCATGGTGGTGGCCTGGCATTCCCCACATTCACAAGATGTATTGTCAGAGGTGAAGGAAGGGTTTGGTAATCAGATAAATCCTTGCCGGGACCGAAGATTGAACCCCGGCCGCCAGCATAGAAGTCTGACACCTTGCCCCTAGACCGCTAGGTCACCCCCGGTTGTAATAAAAGTGGTCCTGTGCATTAGAATTAATCACTCGTGGGCCTAGGAAAAAAAACGGCATTTGAACTTTTTTTTTCAGTATTTAGGCGTATAGAAATTGAAAATTTTGCTGAACATGGCTTGTTTTGGAATATATTATCTCAGGTGTGTATGCATTGCTATAATTCAAACTAGCTCATACCTTAAAAATCAATACCGACATACATTGTGTTAGACGACATAAAATATTACAAAGGTACAGCATCTTGCTTCTAGTGACGCTAGCTTTGAAGTAATGCTTTATCTAATGCGGGGGCTCCCTGAGTTTCCCGTTCATGCCTTTGTTGTTCGTAAAGCATTGTCCCTCTGATGACATGCAGACTTGAATATTCTGACATTGAATGGGAACAAGCCTAACATTATGAATAGTTCGCATAATTTCGTCTGGGAGTAAGATTTTGTCGTATCATCTCGCTCCGGTTGTACAGTCGATGGTAAAAAAATGCTCACTTCTCAGAAGTGCTAGAGCATCGTGTTAGTCGATATATACTTGAGATTATCTTTTTTTTCAATTAATCCTGCAATTAAAATGGAAATAATGCATTTAGGATATAGAAAGTTTTAAAGATTAAGCCTATAATGATATTTAATTAATCCTCAGTAAGTTACACAAAAAGATTTCCAATAAATAAATAAATAAATAAGAGCCTGATTCTAATTCTCTTATAACTACGTATCGACTACACGCATCGTGGTTGAATGTTTCGTTAACGTCGGTTTCTCAGTCTGCTGTGGACCGGATCTTTTAATACTTGAATATTATTACCAAAGCCTTTGTGACTAAGTTTCCTTTCCTTTTGATTCAATTACCCAAAAATTAAGCGGATTTCTCTCTATAATTGCAGATTAGCTAGCTTGAATAATCTAAATGTTATAATACGCCCTGCGAAGCTCTTAACCTATCTCGGTTTTATCTTTCTAAAGTTGAATACGTATACTTAATATTATTTGTGGGGATATTAAAATAATTAGAGATACTTTTTTTTTTCATAATACTTGACGCTTAGGTACAGTAGCCCCATGAATCTTTGGTGCTGATTGATAAGCTCATAGCTGACGGCTTTGGAGAGCTACCAGACCAAATTATGTATCCCTACGCCGAACCATATGATCTGCAAAAACGTGTTTAGCAGCTGTTGACTGTCAGCTGTCAGTCAGCACCAAAGAAACCATGGGGCTACTGTACTTATATTTAAAGATTTCGACCTCGCCGAGATTTGAAAAGTCTTTCAAAGGTGATCGATCGTAGGTACAATATGGGCTATAGCATAAACTGGACAAGATGAAGAGACATCAAAAATACCCTTGGTTTGATATTTCTTTCCTTCCTTTTTTTTGTTGATATAACAGTTCATTGAGAGAATTGCGTGTAAAACAGCAGGTCTTTGTTTCATTTATTTGTTGCGATTCTTTTCGTCAAATCTCTTATACATTTTCTCTCCCATAAAGCTTATGCCGCTCCCTTTACCCAAAGGCTGCAAATAATTCTAGTAAAAAAATAACTTAAAATTTACTCAATGAAAAGGCTACATTTTACGACCTTACTAAGGTACACACTAAGTGTTTTGTAAATTCCTAGTTATAAAAAAGGACAAATTAATAGCATCGATACGTAATGTCGCCGCTACCCCTCTCCCCCCAGAGTAGAAGTGCGCCACAGGGACCATATATTATACGAATACGCGCGGGAAGTGGGAGGCTTTGCATATTGAATAGTGAGTGCGTTTTCCCGCTCTGTCATGCGGCCTTTTGAGCCGAGGAATGTTCCCAAGATGGATTGCGCAAATGGGGCGGGAATGCAACAACCTGTCTAGAACAATGCGAAACGATCTCTGTGCCGTTCTGAGACAAAACGGTTGTGTCGAAGAGAAGAATTTTTGTAGCAAAAAAAATGTGTTCTGGTGTGCTGGACAAAGAATGGCGGTCTTTGTTCTGGACTGCTGATAAGGGGGGGCATTTTTTATTATTATTTTAAGCTTGCCTTTATTTGATCGGTCAATAGCGCAGGTTTGAGAGCATAGGCACCCAAATCGTGTTTTAAAAGAATCTTTCATTAGTGACATCATAACTAAATAACAGGCGTACCAGCGGAAACTACTTGGAGATCACAGACGGTTATTTTCATGTTTTGAGAATATATATGGTTTGTAATACTTTGAGCACTTAATTGTATGTCAAAAATGTGGAGAAAGTAGAAAATAGTGGAAATGCTATGAGTGGAAGAATTAACTAGGTTGAGGTGTTAATAGCTACGAAAAGTGTGGGCGTGGATTGAATCACAAGTGAAATGCCAAAGTATTGGGGCACGGAACTGTTTTCCACATTGTGAGAGTTCAATGTGGGTACTGGGATTTCGAATGTTCCTAATTACTGGAAGAATGGTGCCATTGTTCCTTTGCACAAAGGCAACGGGCAGTAAGAGTGCATGTAAGAATTGAGGATAATTAGTTTGAATATTCAAGGCAGTTTTTAGGAGCGTTCTAATTGAAAAGGACGAGAGGAAAAAAATTGTGGACAGGATTTGGGGTATACAATGTGGCTTCATGCCAGTTAGAGGTTGCATGAACCATATTTTTGAATTGCAACAAATGATGGAGAAATGTATGGCAGTAAGGAAGAAAGTTTTTTGTGAATGCGTTAATCTGGAGAAAGGGTAAGTTCGGGTAAAAGAGTTATCGAATGTTCTTGGAGGGGTATGGTGTGCATACATGGCTATTAAATGCAATTATGGTGTTGTAGATGGAAGCTAAGAGTGAGTTAGGGGGGATGGAGCTTTCAGCGAATGGTGTGACATTAAACAGGGTGTTTATACACGGTTGTGTTATGTCTCCGTGGTTCAATGCATTTCCGGACAAGTGTACGAGGGATGCTTCCAAGGACGCGGTTGGTGTACACTTGTACATTGGGAACGTGAGTGCTATTATATGCAGATGATGCCGTATTATTGGCTGAGAATTAAAGTAACTTGCAGAATGCATTAAATCGTTTGATTGTGCTGACAGGCAAATAGTTCTTCATATAAATGTTTCCAAAACTAAAGTGATAGTTTTTGATAAGGGCGGATGGGGAAATGATTATCATCTCAGTATAAATGGGAAAATGTTATAACAAGTGAATGATTTTATGTATCTGGGTAGAATGGTCTGTAAAAATGGAAGAATAGATGGTGAAATCGACAGATGGGTGAATGCATCTCGGAAAGTAGTTGGATGTATGTGGACTATTGCGAGGAATTAAATAGTACCGAGAGGCAAATATAGTATGTAAAAGTGTCCTAATGCCAACATTGTTATATGGATGTGAATTTTGGAGTTGTCAGGAGAAACACAAGATCTAGGTGAATGCGGTTGGAATGAGAGATCAAAGAAATGTATGTGGGAAAACTCCTGGCAGTCATTAAATGAATGGGTGCTGAAGGAGTGTTGTTTGAAAGTGAATCCAGTCGGTCAATGTGGAACAAGTGTCTTATGCTGGTTTCTGCATGTTGAGAGGATGAGTGTGGATCGAGTGACTAAGCAAATATTAAGTTTAATTCAGAAAGGCTCAACTTAGAGGCGTATGTATGATTCATAACAATATAAGAACTGAGTATTTAAAATGCCTGACAAAACCAAATGGCGAATGTAAATAGTTTTAATTTTCATAGTAAGTTTGTTATTTGAAAACTAATCTCATTTTGTCACAATCTCGGGGCAAAAATATTAAAATTGTATTTATATTATTTAATCCAGGGGTCGACAAAATGTTGATCTCGCAGCAATTTTCATTCGATCGCGCGAGAAAAATATATCGTCATGAAAAGGAAAGCTTACCTTGAATTATTCAACTAAGGTGCAGTTTATAAGATAGAGCCATAATGTAATCCGACAAGGTAAGACTGCTACCTTGTTTCCACTATGGTGCAGCTTGTAATCAGTGTACTCAGTCAAGGTAAGACTGTTACCTGTCAGGGTAAACGAAGTGTACATTTTATTTATTTTATGTATTTTCTATAAACCCAGTGACATAAATATTAGAGGAAATATTGAATTTAAGGAATAAATAATGTTTGGGGGGGGGGGGGATTTGATTGTAGATTTAAGAAACGAGGGGGGGTATGGGGCCTGTCTCTTTTAACCATCTAATTGTGAAAAAGAAAC
>CABFVX010000021.1:584515-595604 GCA_902151425.1 Timema shepardi
TTGATTGTAGAGTTAAGAAACGAAGGGCGGTATCGGGATCTTTGATAAACGTAAGTCGATCGAGGCCCCCCAAAAAAAGGTCCAATCGATTAGGAAACATTATTGGAAGCTTTTGAAATCATTTGAGATGCACTTAATATTATATGTAATTATTTCTAAAATTCCAAATGCTGGGGATTTTCAGTCAATCAATGTTGGTGGTTGAAAGTTGGCTTCCTATATGAATCTACTGCTAAACTTTTTGATCAAGGCTGGGTAGGAGGTTAGGGGGGGGGGGGGGAAAGGAACGCTAGCAAAAGTGTTATTTTTGCAGTCCGTCACGGACTTTTCAAAATACTAGTCCTAGTAAAAGAAAATACCTGGTCAGTCAATATTCAGGAACTTTTCCGAAGCTATAATTTTTGTTGTTGAAATCTTATCGCACGACACTTACTAAAGTTTATTTTTACGAAACAAATCCTTACACACACCATAACCACGCTACCCCCAGTGTCGTCCGGCGCGACTTTTGATGAAACAGTCTCTTAGAATTCCCACGCCTGCAAGTCATTACGGTTATTGACCAACAATGGGCCGATGTGCTGGAATTGTCTTCTCATGTAGCTAAGGGAAGCTTTTGTAGTCCTGATGAAGTGGGTTGTCCGCAGCCCCCCCAACCCCCCACTTCTTCCAAGCTTTCTTCATTCAGTAGTCCCGAATGAACGAAAGAACCGCTTCCTCGCCGGAGTAGCTACGGCTTCTGGGTTGACCGAACCGGCTTTGCCTAGCAAGACCCGCTACGGTGGTAGAATGGTCCCTGCAGTAGACTGGACTGATGAGATCGGGGTTCAAATCTCGATCGAATGTTTTAGCAATTAGTTTTCTGCCTCCACGCAAGTGAGGGTACACTTAACTTAAAATTCAACCTTCCTCGTTCGTCACATTCACGTAATACATATATATGCATTTAATCCTAAAGGGTAGTGAGGCGTGGTGTTAAAACATACGATAATAAGAATGGTTTTTCAAAGGCAACTAAGCATGGTGATTTTTCTCATCATCTACCCACTCTAATGCGGTGGCGTTTCCACTTTAGCTACGCCATTCGCCCTACACCCCATGCTTCACACCTTAAATTGAGTATGTTCTTGTGTGTTTGAAGATAACAATACAAAGCATGATCTTCGATCCAAAAATGTTCATAAGATTACTCTAAAGGGTATACCCCAATTTTCTCACAAATTAAGATTACTAGATATACCTCAGCGCATTCGTAGTCATCATGTGATCTGCAGCCGTTGTTTTAGAAATAGATACTACAGTAGCCCCATGGATTCTTTGGTGCTGACTGACAGCTCATAGCTGACTTCTGACAATCAACATTTAGGTATATACCTACATTTTGACCGTCATAAGTGACAGCTACTAAACACATGGTTTTTGCTGATCATATGGTTCGGCGTAGGGATACATAATTTGGTCTGGTAACTTTTCAAAGCCGTCAGCACCAAAGAAGCCATGGAGCAACTGTAGATGCTCATTTGTAAGAAAATCAACATGTAAAAGAATGTTTCAGTATTTCTTCCATGTTTAATAGGATCTTCATATGAAAGACCTCTTCATCAAATGACAATAATAAACTTTATACCATATTATTAGTATTTTTATTTTCTATCTCCAAAATAAGGCCGTTGATAATAATAATATTTAGCACCGAGTCTTACTATCCGTTCGGGTTATACGCTTTAAGTACTAATTACTCTAATGGATTAGGAATTGGGAAGGTTGAATTAGAGGAAGTGAACCCCACATTTGCGTGGAGGGAGAGTGGAAAACCATTTAGGAAAAAAACCCTCAGTTCACCCGACCGAGATTCGAACCTCGATCTCCCCGTCCTCAGCAGTCGAGCTCGACATGACTAGCGCGTTAGCCAACTACGCCACCGAGGCGGGTAAGGCTGTTGATATAAAGATTAGACTGTAGTTATATTAGGATGAGATCAATATTGACGTAAGCCAGTAATTGGCCCGACACAACTTTCCCCGGGAGAGTACACAAACTTGTTCGCCTATTAAATCCCAAGCACTGACCTACCATAACTTAAATCCGGACAGACAAGTTATTATTCAACAAGATTAGATTAGCGATACGAAGCTGCAAGTTTTTATCTGTCATATTTTGCTAGTTTTCTCTCTCTCTCTCTCGTTCGCTTTACCTAGTGTAGCGGTGCGGGGTGGATTGAGCTTGCACGTAATTTAGTCTGCGTGAAAATTTTAAAAATCTTCATACCGTTGTAATTGTTTGAGAAAGTTTCACTTCAGCGACACTGATGAATGAACATGTACACTACGTTAACACTTAGTCTGAAATATCACTTTAAGGGGCTAAAGTACGTCCCATAGCGGTGTTGACCAACTGGCGGCCCGTGGGGCAGATGTGGCCCTCACGGTATCCCGGAGGAAAATTAAATGGAACCTCTCGATGGCAGATGTGAAATAGCTGATGTTTCAAATATGCTAAGTTGTTCTGTGAAGTGTGTGCGTATTTCATCCTAATTTTTTTTGAGGATTAATAAACTACAAGATTGAATTTTTAGGTTATGTAAGTAGTCTCTCTGTTTGTACTGGAGCAAGATTTTATTTATTTTGGGCAAAAAAAAAGTTTTGACAAAAAGTTTTAAAAAAACACTCGGCCTTTCTTGCGTCCCGTTTCTTCCCAATTTAAGTTTATAGGATTACGAAATATAGGTGTCCCCGTGATGCAAACTGACGATCATATCTAGCGATGGACAACCTTAGCTTATGTTGTTGCTTATAATTTGTAATCATTTAATTCTTAATTTCACGGTAAACTGAGTGTACACGTACGGAACATGCACGCTTTCGCAATGGAGACTAATCAACCGTAGAACATTACGAATTGGCCTTTTACGAAGGTTGCCCTGAATCATGTCCACATAGTATTTTGTTCAATCATGACCTTGTTGGTTTTTTTAACTAGAGATCGTCTTACGTTCCTCTGACAACCTTTATAATAAATCTTATTTATCAGAACTGATCCCACATCTCGTAACAAGATCAGATCACGCAAGCATAGGCTACTTTGTTTTGCCCTACCTGGGAAATTAATTCTTAGACCCTTAAAATAATTATAGCGTTACACGCAATATCTTAACTAAGCGTCGCTTAAATGTGTTGAAGGTTTCTTTTGCAATTGTGTGTACATGATGGCCTACCAGTCTTGACCTGTGTTAGCCCCTACCACACGTCAGAGAAACAATATCCTTATTTTATTACGAATTAACGTTTGAAGCACACCCTAGAAATACATAATTTTTGCTATCAAAATTGATAGGCCTGCATTAAAACTACATTTTTAGTATTATTTTATAGGTATTGATCTATCAAAAGTGGTAGCCGCATATCGCAAGACTTGACGCACGAACACGTGAAAGATATGACAACTTTTACTATAGCAGCCGGATGTCATTCTTAAGAAAATTGAGGTATAGAACACAATAAGCTAAATGTTGCGGGTCATTACTTCAGAGCAAGTAAATAAATTGCGACTAGCTCCGGTGTCCAATGGTCTAACGCGCTACTATCGTGTTGGACTAGACTGTCGAAGACGTGGAGGTACTTGGGTGGTTTTCCACTTTCCCTCCGCGCAAATGAGGGTGCACTTCATATAAATTAAACCATCCAATTCCCTAACACNTTCAGTGGAAAATTAGATGCAGTAAACCACCTTTGCGAGACACTAGAAAATTGAATAGTCGGTGTTCGAACTCGGTCCTACCGTGTAGGCAGGACAAAGGACAACCTGATGACTTGCACGAGGAAATGACTATAGTAATTTCTCGTTTCAATTTGGAATAAAATGTTTTGCTAGCTTTTTTTAAAATAAAACTAATAATCTCATTGGCACTATTACTAGACAACTTTTTTATTTTGTTGTTTCTTAACTGTCAGGAGTTGTCATTCATTGCATTGCAATCATTTAATCTTGGTTTGTTGAGGTCATTTATATATCTGTCATTTCCGAATGGAGGCCATGAACTAATTTTCTAAAATAAAACTTAGGTCATTTACTAACTACCCCGCTAGAAAATGGGAGCGGAAGCCATTGCTGTTTATTAGAAAGGTGGATTTAAAATTTGTCCCAAGTCTTAAAAAATGCCACTAATTATTTTTATTATTAATTAGCTACAATTTTTTTTATGACTGTCATAGTTTCATCTTTATTGACTATACTTTATCTGCACTTTACGAGCGTCTTTATTGACTATCTACTTTATCTTCACTTTATGGCTCCTATTTGGAATGTTATTTCCCCACAAATAGGTGTTTCTTCTAGCTCCATTTTACGTAACTTTGATAAAATGTAACTGATGTTCCTTGACTGTTATCTTTTTAAGCAACGCCATAGTGCAACAAAGTAAGCTTGTTACCTTTCAGGGTAAACTTAGTGTTCATATTAGGCATGTTGTTAACTTGCAAAGTAGGAGCACAAAAGCGAACATTAATCACGCCATCCATACTAATTTACAGATACTCAAGGTATAGCTCCGCGGAGCTGTGAAGCGACGATTCTCGGCCAAGGTCAGAGTTCACCTGTTCCAAAATTAGCTAAAGCCCGGATTTATTAAGAGTAGCCTTCTGAAAAGTTTTTTTTAACGTATAAGGATTTTGTTTGTAAAGGCCTTCTGAATGTCTATTCCAGTGGTTTCAAGAATCAAGGTGACCTGGCGGTCTAGGCGTAAGGTGTCAAGACTTCGGTGTTGGGGGTCCGGGGTTCAATCTTCGGTCCCGGAGCAGATTTATCTGATTGCCAAACACTTCCTTCACCTCTGACAAGACATGTATTAATCAAAACTTGTGAATGTGTGGGATGTCAGGCCTCCACCGTGGTTCGGATCCCACGTTAAACTGAAGGTCCTCCATTTCGTCTCTCAATCACCCTACCATTACACATTAGCGTAACCCGAACGGGTAGTAAGACGCGGTGCTAATAATAATTCAAAACTTAAAACAAAGCAAATGGTCGGATTCTCGAACTCGGGGCGTGTTGCGGCTCGCAGCCTATGCAAACATGGCTTATTAATATATTATATATACTAATACCCGTGTAGACACTACACACAAATCACGATAATAGGTGAGGGATGAGGAAGGTATCCTTTAGAGGAAACGTAACCACATTTGCGTGAAAGGTATGTGAGAAACCATATAGGAAAAACTTGGAACCATCTTTTGTACATCCGGCTGAAATTCGAATTCTGACCGCCTCAACACCGGAAAATTAGATCATTAGAAACTAACGTCTAATCCGCGTATCCACCGATGTAACTCTAAAATATATATGATGCGTTTTACTTAAAATCATTATTGTATATTTTAAATATTTAAAAACTTAACCACATAAACATATGGGAGAATTTAAGTGATTAAATTATGTAAACAAATTGCCGCAATCAAGTATTTACAGGTGTGTGTGTCTGTTATTCAAAATTATCACACTAAAGTTTATATATGAAGTTTTGTGTGCATACGACAGCAGGCCGGATAGTAATATAAGAGTATTGAACACAAGTGGGCCGGTCAGCTTTGTCTCGCGGATCGCGAGTTTACAAACGTCGTTCTATTTGAAAGAAGATAGTGCTACGGCTCTCTATCGCGAGTGAGTTTGACGTTAGGGCTGTCGCGTGTCTTGAATGTGCTCGGGGAAGTCTTACCTAGACGTGATCTACCCGCAGTTTGGTCGGTTATCTCTCTATCCACTATGCAAACGCGAGCCCTCGCTATGTGTCACCTGTCTTCCCTCCATCCCCCCCCCCTGCTGGATATACGACATCGTGACACGCGACTGGAACGCGTGCGTGTCTCTAAACGCGTAGTCGCTGGCTTCAGGATAAGTCCGAGCGCTCTCTTTAACCGACCGCTACAAATATATCACACTGTTTTCGTGTCCATAGTTTATTTATGTGCTCTATTATTGGAAGAGGTGTCCACTGTCAGATTTATAACTGTAGGGGGAATCGGGAAAATATCGGCGAATCTTTTAATTGCTTAGGGAAAATGTAATATGTGGCAGCTCCTATTAGGGAACTTAAACTTCTAACCACTAAAATTAGGTCCCTGCTAATCCCCCCCACCAAAATAAATCTAGCTCAGACCCCGATGAAAACTACTAGTAATATTTGCTTATTTTTTAAAACTCATAACTTTGGATATATGTTAACCGTCTGAACTAAACAATCATTTGTGACCTCGTGTTGAGATTGGACACCCCTGACTCGGCAATAATATCTATCGTAAATCGAACGAATGTTTTATTTACCAACTTTTAAGAGCTTGAGCCGACCTTACACGATTTGCAAAGTGTTTAAAACATTAACCTAAATGTTTAGTCGGCAAGCTCGACATTGTAAAGATGCCGAGAGATAGATTAGTATTTTTTTATGTGACACTGTTTTGTACTTGGTTATTATGAAGCACGTCTTAAACTAATAAATCATCAATGTGTTGAGCAGTCCACTTCATGGGCTGTGTAGTTGTGAGATTAGAAGATGCTACTTTCTGCATTCATCACTTGGCAAAAGTGAAATTACATGGCTTGGATTACTTGGTCTCTCAAGTCCCTAAAGGTCACTATTTTGAAACGGTCCCCTTTTTTAAATCAAAGGTCCCTAAAAATTGTTAATTTTTTATATATATATAGATATATATATTTAAATAATTCTGTGGTCTTGTACAGATTGGAATTTTGAATTGGAAATTGGAATTAATGGAAAACCAGTTCTACAAAATCATTTATTCATACTTTAAAAATCCTCTAAAAATTAATTATAGGTCGAAATTATTTTCGTCTCAAGTGCTACTTGATGTTCTCTTGAATGTTCTGATTTTCAAAGACTCCCTTGATCCTTGTACAATGCACGCACGCATGTAGAAAAACTTCAAAGATCATTAGTAATACAATTTGCAAACGTGACTTAGTGGTTAGGATATATTTTATATTTTTTCACAAAACACTTTTTCGAGCTTTTTTTTTTGTTGGCATAGTTTTTATGGAGTCCCTATTTTGGTCCCTTTTATCGACTTGAAAGTACCTACAATATATCTAAAAATGGACTATGAGCCCTGAATTTGTCTATATTTATTCGTAGATTGACACCTAGATAGGGGAATCGAATCCGGGGCCTTTGACTTGGTACGCCAATGTCATAACCACTGAACTATCCTGCAATGCTCCCGCACCCAGGGGCACTCATCATTCATTAAGACAGAGCATGCGATTACCGCGAGTCCATCACAGACTGCCATAAAATGAGTGAAAACTGGCCTTAAGCACGGGAGGACTCCTGGATAGCTCAGTGGTTTGAGCATTGGTATACTAGGCCGAAGGTCCTGGGTTCGATTCCCGTGTCCGGGGGTAAATTTAAACTATGGTGTTTAGATGCGATTCTAACAGTAATTAGCAAATATACGAGATTGGCCATTCAATCCAGCTGATATATTTAGTTGGACGTAATAGCTAAAAGAAATTAATGGTACAGTAGCCTCATGGCTTCTTTGGTGCTGACTGACAGCTTTGAAAAGTTACCAGATCAAATTATGTATTCCTACGCCGAACCATATGATCTGCAAAAACATGTGTTTAGCGGATGTCACTTCTGACAGTCAAAATGTAGGTATCTACCTAAATATTGACTGTCGGAAGTCAACTGTGAGCTGTCAGTCAGCACCAAAGAAGCCATGAGGCTACTGTACGGTACATCGCACAGTTTCTTGCTCTCTATCTGGAAATTGAGTTGACTCAAAACTAGTAGAAAATGAGAAACATAATGGTAAAAACTAAAAAGCATAAATAAAATATTATACACTGCTACACAAACAGGAAACAGGAACATCTTTGTACAGCAAAGTACTAAACACTCAAATTCGCCTTTAAATGAACTGTATAAAAATTGAATGATTATAGCTCGGAAACTATTATTTTTTATTTTTTTAAATATCTTTTATCTGATTTCGCCATAGTGTAAAGAAAGAACCCTTAATTTTAGTGTTGGATATCGAACTACAAAAACTCCTCGGTGGAACTATATGGGAACGATGGATAGTAAGTTTTAGCCTGGTCGGTAAAATGGTTTCTGCTCTAGGTAAAGGTACAGACCGGTGTCGTCGAAGAAAAAAAACACTTAGGGTTTGTGTCATCAATATCTTAGATTTATTTCTAGTAGCGATCACGATACATTTTCTCTCAAAGTGGCAACTAGAAAGAGAGAAATTAAAACGGCTCGTTGATGATCATGACTCGGTATTCAATGTAAAACTATATTTCACGCCTCTTATGATCTGTTTCATCATGTTTAAAAAATATGTATTTTTGTAAATTAAAATATTTTGAAATGTATCCTTGACCCTCTTGGGTGACCGCGTACTTTAACGCGCTACTATCCCAGTCGACTAGAATGCTGATGATGCGGTGATCGAGGTTCGAATCTCGGTCGAATGTACTGAGGATGGTTTTCCAAAATGATTTTTCACTATCCCTACACGCAAATGCGGATACATTCCTATTAATATAACCTCCCAATGCCTTAAACTTTAAGCATAGTTAGTACACGAGCATATAACCCGGACGGATATCAAAATGCGGTGCCGATATGTTTTTTAATCAGTCATATCTTGGTCGCCTTGTGATATGGGCCATTTTCTTAGGGAACGTGGTGTAGCTGCTGAGTCTTGCTCTGGTAAAGGAGGGGAGGGGGGCGTTCAATGTGAGGACATTTATGTTTTATTCGATTACCGCTTTCACGCGCCGCCGTGTTTTATGTACCGAGCCCTACAGAAGACCTCGCTCCAGCTACCACGCACAATTTACGACCGAGTCGCCCTGTGCGTGTTTACAGCGTTCCAAGGTCGAGGGCGTCCTCTGACGGATATTGAACGAAAACAACCTCCTTCATGTTTTCATTAAGATCTCCCCTTTCCCATCGCCTTGTCAGTGCGGTGATGGCTAAATGACGATTAGTAAGTAGAATTATTGCTCTGTCAAATTTACACTAATGGGGTAGGTATGAAGGTGGGATTGAGAGGAAATGTGCCCGCGTCTACGTGCAGGAAGAACAAGACACCGTTTGTTAAGAAATCACCTGACCCGGGATTTGGGCCCAAACCTTTCCGGTCACCGGAAAACCAAATAAGATCTGAAAATGACTTTATCCGCAAACACACCATTAGGGGCGCTGGAAGGTCAACTTAAAAAGGGGGTAAGGGGGTCTTTAAAAACTTGAATTAATGATCCATGTATTTCCACTCCATTTACTTACCATCGTCAAGTACCGGATTCCACAGTGACGAGATAAGGCGGGTTCCCTCTTGGAAGTTGTAAAGTTATCATCAGAGAAGTTGGATCACGAACTATGCGATGGTGTTTTGGTGAATAAGAAAGAATTGACTACCTGATTCAGTGGCCTTAGGATCTAAGGCGTTACTTTCGCAATAGACTGGACTGGCAATGGCCAGGAGATTGTGGTTCGATCCCTGTCGGTTGCGCTGACGGTGGGTTTTTATTTATCCACGCAAAAGTGGACATTTCTTCTAACTTCTCAACCCATTGGCCTCGTAACCCGAAGTAAGTCGCGGTACTAAGAACATTGATTCCTTGAAACGCTGTTGGGATTATAACTTGTGTAACCCGTTACTACATTTAAGAACCATTTAATAAAAAGAAAGTAAACAATATTATGTTGACCACTTTTTTTTTTCGGTGGAGCTTTCTTGTTAGTCCATGCGACAGTTTGAATTAGAAAAATATTAAATTAATATTCAACTGTTTTCGGTGGGCACGCAGACTATTCTGTCTGGTTTAACAGTGACTGGCAGTTCTGGGATCGAACCACGTCTGGATTTACTGAAAATATGTCTAGCGCCTCTATGATAGAGAGATATGATATATTTATTGCCCCATTCAGAAATATATAAAACAAGACTAAGACAATGGAAATATTTACTTGCTGAAAATTCCTTTAATATAAAAAAAACTACTAGCACTACACTAATTTTATTAGTGTTTGCAGAAACAAATGAGTAGAACCCAGGTTTTTATGAAAGAGGTTCACTTTTAAATGACTTGCCAGGTTTGCGGCTATCTTGGTATTTCCGCGAGGGAGTCAAGTCTCTACACACACCCCTCTCCCCTCTCAAGTTTATAGTACATTTGATCGTGTGTCATGCGAACCAGGACTCATAGTGCGCAAGGCGACTGCGCACTTCTCTTTGCTGGTGAAGATTGACAGCTAACATAACTCACTGGCGAGGGTTCGCTCTTGTCTGGCGCGAGCGCGCTGTGGCAGCTGCGAGGAAGGTTACCACGTGATGTGTTACGCCGAATCAGGAGGGGATCTATCTTTTACACACGAGGGGGTGATGCGTTATATAGAATTACACATCGACGCTACTGGCAACTTGGAACCTTCCTTCTATTAAAGGAAATTATGGTCTTATGCATACTATACCACATCAGGGCTATCCACTTATTTACAATAATAGTGCGGTCCCGGTACATATTTATCTGATTGCCAAACCCTTCCTTCACCTCTGACAAGACATCTTGTGAATGTGGGGAATGCCAGGCCTCCACCGTGGTTCGGATCCCACGTTAAACTGTAGGTCCTCCATTTCATCTCACAATCACCCTACCATTATACATTAGCGTAAGTACGTACAACCCGAACGGATAGTAAGACACGGTGCTAATAATACAATAATAGTAAAGGTGGAAATCGTCATTTTTTAGACTGAAAGTTAACTCTTTCTTGCTATTCTAGTCAGGCCCCATAACATCATTTGGGTGTCGAAAAGTAGGACAATTTAATGAAAAAATAGGAAAAGTAGGACTGCCAATTTAATTTAAAAAAAAGCAGGACATGTTAAAACACTATACACCTCATAGTGCCAAAATAAAAGAATTAAAAACATTTTAACTAGGAACAATATTTTTGTGTTATAGGGCCTGTAGCAAAAATAAGAAAGTATTTTATAAAAGAAGAAAGGAGGAATGCTCAACCATCAACCCCTTTCAATCCTTCTCCCCCCCCCCCCCC
>CABFVX010000021.1:604765-622831 GCA_902151425.1 Timema shepardi
TTTACCACCCCCCCCCCCCCCCCCCGGCTACCATCGGCCATAAGAAGAGGGGTTGGGGACATGTCTAATATAACACTTTAAAAGATTTATAACTGGTTAAAATATGGGTTTATCTTTTCATATTGATAAATCAACGGCCGGGGACCGAATGTTGTGCTTGTCCTAGTCTTAAGATAGATTATAAGGCATATGAAGCTATGACACCTATTAAGCAGGTAGTGGAAAAATATGACTTTAATAAAAAAAACTAACCCAGGCCACAGGCTAACAATCATAATTACAGTAAGAGATTAAATGGGTGCAAAACTAATTTTGAATATCTTGTCCTCCACTTGTATATGAAGTTTGTTTATTTGTCAAGCCAAACTGGAATGGAGTATATATAGTTTATCACACCGAATGGTAGCCATTGGGGCCTTGGGTTTGACACTTTCTGGTGATGTAGTTTGTTCGTGTATGCTTTTTGGAACGCTTCAAACTTAGAATCCTTATTTTAGTGATCGTTAAAGCACTTTTTCTTAAAACGTTGTTTCTAAGAACCCATCTCACAGCCGATTGACCAGCTCAAATACTAAATTACCTACGAACCAAATATATAGAATTTATGAATTCTTATTGACAATTGTGAAATTGAGAGCAATTTAATTTTTAATGTTCGAATAACTTTTTAACTAATTTATTTTTATGTATGGTGAAACTTTTTTTTTTCACTCATCTCAATTCCACTGTCTTCTAAATTAAGATACAGGAAACCGCTCCACGATGTTACGTCTAGTTAGAGCCTAGGCTGGGTGTAATCCTTGCGCGAAGTCAACTGGGTTCCTGGGCCATCTACCCTGGTGCTGGATGAAACGCATTGCGAACTAATGGAAATCCCGCACTAGTTTAGATGTTTTTATAGCACCTAGTCTTACTACCCGCTCAGTATACGCTTACTAATAATGTAAATAGTTTTAGGGATTACGAAGGCAATTTTTATAGGAAGTTTACTCGTGTTTGCGTAGTGGGAGTAGAAAACCATTTTTGATAAAACCGCTCGGTACACCCGAACGATATTCGAACTTCGATCTCCCCGTCGTCTACGGTCTATTCTACTGCGAGATTAGCACCTCAGACTATGTGGGTGATGAAGCAGGCATAAAATGGTTAATAAATATAGATAAATAATGTTAAATCAAATATGTGGAAGTTTTTGACAGGGATCACACAAGGAATTCTTAACTCAAATTAAGACTGATTTAATGGCTTTGATGTGTTTTCCAATAAGAACACAGTAATTTTATATTTTATATTAATCTTTAATTATGTCGTACCTGCTTCGATGGCCGCGTGGTTGAATTGTCACTCGTGTGGCTAGTTTGCCGATGACGGGGAAAATCGGGGCTCTAATCCCGATTGGGTGTACATAGTTTTTCTTCCAAAATTGGTTCCCATTCTCCTTCCACGCAATTGCGGAGTACACTTGCTCTAAAATTGGACCATCCTCGTCCCTATCTCATCAACGTAATTAGTACATTTATGTATGACCTGAACGGGCAGAAAGACGCATTGGCTAGACTCCTTGATGAATTCTTTTCCAATGGAATTTCACTTCTTTTAGGTCTTGTCGGGGTTTCGTCACACTTATTTCGAGGTGTTCCAATTTCTAAAGAGTGGAAAAACCCGTCCACTTGAATAATGCATTTGTTTACACAGTCGGTTAGGTTCATCGGCTCAGGTATGAGATCCGTCGGGCGCCACGATTTGCCTCGTCTCGTCACCATAAAGAACGAGTGTTCATAACGTAACTAACGCCCTTGCCGTAATTTGAAGAGAATAAAAGTCTAGAGCTATCATGACATAAGTTTTTTCTTCTTAAAAATAAATGGACATTTTTAGCACCGCATAGAAATTACTTTTTTTTTTTTACAGCTGACATTTTACTTTGAATTTATTTTATGTTTGAACACAGCGTCTTGATAGTGTTTGGTTTTACGCATACGTACTAATTACGCTAATGAGTTGAGATAAGAGTAAGTATGAATCTAGAAGAAACTTACCCACATTTGCTTGGTTGGAAAGGGAAAAACTGCCCGGAGTGCCCCCACACGGGAATTTTTTAACGCCTCGGTGGCGTAGTTGGCTTACGCGCTAGTCGTGCTGAGCTCGACTGCTGAGGACGGGGAGATCGAGGCTCGAATCTGTCGGGTGAACTGGGGGTGGTTTTTCCTAAATGGGTTTCCACGCAAATGCGGGTTCACTTCCTCTAATTCAACCTTCCCAATTCCTAATCCATTGGCGTAATTAGTACTTAAAGCGTATAACCCGAACGGGTAGTAAGACGCGGTGCTAAATAATAATAAAAAAAGTAGTATCATGTTGTAACAAGACTTGACACGTGACAGTAGATCCAGTAGGTTTTTTTTTAGCTAATTTTGCTCATTAATAAGAAAATTGGGGTATAGTCTATTCAACTTGAAATAATACTTTTTTGGCCCGTTTAGGTGATCACGCGGACTTAATAAACCACAGGACAGTATAGTGTGGTCTGTCGGTGACAGGGAGGTCGGGGTTAGTTTCCCGGTGGGTGAACTGGCTAGCTTACGAATCGGCAGTCAGCCTCTCTTCCGTGCGAATTAAAACAATAAATCGTCTCCACAATCCTGATTTGACTGCACAGAAGCTGAATTACGGGCGCATATGAGCACATACTCAACACAATCGACTGAATAAATTCAGATCTTTTTGGAGAATGTGGCGGGCCAACATGTACGTAAATTGGACTAAAGCCACTACCACTACCATTACTACTGCGTCCGTATTTCTCCTCTAGATCTAAAGATGTCGGAATAGTGATCTGTTAGGTCAAGAGGCCTCACAAATTCCAATGTGGTGATCGGCGGCGACTTATTTTTATCACAAGTGTTGTTTCTGCGCGTTTATTTGAAGTCCAAGGTCAAAGGCGCTGAAGGTCGTGGCATCCACAGTATTCGTTTAGTAGTCTTTGTGTGTCTTTTGTGAGAAGAATAGGAAAATCAGCTTGTCGCTGTGTTAGCACCTGTTTGTAAACGAGGAACAAAGACTCGTTAAAATCTGCATGTTTTGACGATTCGTTAATGAGTCATTTATAAAAAGTAGGCTGTCCAGTTCACAGGCAGGGAAATAGTAGATTTTTTTTTATAGTAAGGAAAGTCTGGGATATTTCAGGGAATTTATTTTTAAAATAGGAAGAAAAAAAAGTTGACTTCTTAGTTTCAGGGGGGTTTGGTGGGCACATTCCCCAATTGCCGGAGGCTAGAAATAATTGAACCCCCAAACACCACCACCACCACCCCGACTACGAAAGATATTAGACAACTTTTGTCAACAAGTGAAGAAAATTAAACTGTTTGTACTGGAGAAATAATTTACTTTAGCAAAAAAAAAATCTCATAAAAACTGCCAAAACACTGTCCTTTTCTCGCACCCCCTTCCATCCTACCTGAGGTAGGAATGTAGGGAAGGCTTGAAAGGGACAGTGTTTTCTTGTTTTGTTTTTAAATTTCTCATAGGAAAACTTTTTTTGGCCAGGATAAAAGAAAATATTTAAGTAAAACCGTTACATTTTCTTCACGTGGTAATATCAAGTTAATAACTGTCAAGTATGTTCTGGAATTTAATTTATGTTCATTCAAAATGTAAGTCATTGTTAATTACATTAGTACTGTTGAGGTCACCATGTGAAAAAAAAAAATCTGTTTCTGCTGAAGCAATATTTTATTTAGGTGAAAAAAGTGCTAGGCCTGTAAACTGCCAAAACCCTGGCCTCGACTCGCGCTTCCTACATTCTCACGTTAAGGGGAGGCGGAAGGGATCGCAAGTATTTTTACAGTTTTTATAGATTTGAATATTTTTTTGCCAAAATAAATCAAAATATTTCTCCAGTAGCAACATAATTGTTTAGTTTTCTGCACATACTAATATCGATAGACCTTGAATATCTGTCAAGGGTGTCCTGGAATGTTGTCAAAACTTTTTCTATTTATTTAAAAAGTTTTAACAATTCCAGGACACCCTTGACAGATATTCATGGTATATCGATATTAGCATGTGCAGAAAACTAAACTCTACGTTGCTACTGGAGAAATAGGATTTATTTTGGCAAAAAAAATAATGTAAAACTAGAAATCTGTGAAATACCCGCTCTCTTCTGCCTAACCTTAAGAGTATAGGCTACCCGGTAACTTTATCCAGTCCGATAAAAATTGGTTACTCTCGTCCATAGAATCTTATGGTCCTCCGTTGACTGTGTTTAGTCCTGCATGTAGAGGATAGCGCCCAGATGTCATAAACTGTAAGTTCTCATAATGAAGAACCTGGTTATGTCGCCTGTCCATTTTATCAACATGCCTCCTTTAATTTACACATTTTATATCGAGGAGGCTCTCAGGAATCAAATTTGGTAAATTTCAGTGGATTTATTAACGCGTTGTAGAGCTTGCCTAATCTGTTTTTTTTATGGTGACGAGGAAGGAGTTCTCTAAATTTTTTAGTGTTCCCTATGATAGATTCATCTCGTTCCCTCCACGCAAATGTTAGTAAATTTCCTCCCATACAATCCTTAGCAAATTTTTTTTGTAGCGCCGCGTTTTAATACTCATTTCACCCGCCTCGGTGGCGTAGTTGGCTAACGCGCGAGTCGTGTTGAGCTCGACCGCCGAGGACGGGGAGATCGAGGTTCGAATCTCGGTCGGGTGAACTGGGGGTGGTTTTCCACCCTCCCTCCACGCAAATGCGGGTTCACTTCCTCTAATTTAACCTCACCAATTCCAAATCCATTAGCGTAATTAGTACTTAAAGCGTATAACCCGAACGGGTAGTAAGACGCGGTGCTAAATATTATTATTAATACTCATTTCTGTTATACGTATATGTACTAGTTATGTTAATATGAGGAAGGTTGCATTTAAAGGAAGTGTACCCGCATTTTCGTGATGGTAGAGTGAAAAAAAACCGTCAAGGAAAAATCTCCCTATTTACACCAAACTGCGATTCTAACCCCGATCGCGGCAGACCGGTTTATTACGAGTGTGAAGTCTTAGACCATGCAACCACTGGAGCGTGTATTGGTGTGGATAAATGCGGGTAGCTCGTAAGACGGCAGTGCAGGGAGAGTAAGGTTTTTAAAACCAACAAGTCCAACACACATCCAGACGGGAGTGTGCCCGGGCAGGTGTCAATGTATTCAACCCTTATTCTAATCCTTGTAGAGGGGTGTAACACGACCGGCCACCTGCTCCCATCCCCTGACTGCAGATCGAAATAGGCAGACGCTAGCGTGGCACACAACCCTAATGTCAGGGGTGGTTTGAAGCGTCAAATGCGGTCCATCACACATGGGTGGGTTTTTAACTGTCGTGAACCTTAGAACTTCAATAAAATAAAATCTTGATTATTTAAAAAAATATATATTTTTAGATAGCGAATACTAGTCGAAACAAACTAATTAAAAGCGTTGTCATGAAAGCAGTGGTTTTTTCACAAATCACTGATTGTAAGGTATGTTTGCTATGGTCTCAATAAAGTTAAAATATTTTAAATCCTAATGTCGTGAGGGCCTAACCAGCTACATTTTGTTCGAATCATCAATAACACAAGTAGAAAAAAAACTTAAGCCATTAAAATGAAACTTCCCTAGATTTTGCCAATACAAAGATAATAATTTTCATTTCTATCGATATAAAAAATAGACCCGCCTCGGTGGCGTAGTTGACTGACGCGCTTGTCGTGTTGAGCTCAGCTGACAGACGGGGAGATCGAGGTTCGAATCTCAGTCGGGTGAACTGGGGGGNAATCTCGGTCGGGTGAACTGGGGGGGGGGAGGGGTTCCTAGATGGTTTTCCACTCTCCCTCCACGCAAATGCGGGTTCACTTCCTCTAAACTTTCCCAATTCCTAATCCATTAAAGTAATTAGTACTTAAAGCGTATAACCCGAACGGGTAGTAAGACGCGGTGCTAAATAAAAAATATAAATATTTATTTCCATAAAATTGGAAACGAATTTGCTTTGCATACTGAAATTATCATAGGGTAGTCTTGCAAAAGGTAGTAGAGGAATTGTTCTAGCCTTTGGTACGTGAGAGGATGGAAAAAACACCGGCATCCGGCTATAACTAGAATTAATGTCCTATGAAATATTAGGACGGTCACACAAGCTAGTTAAAGAATTTTTAGACTGTTTCGATTTAAAAAAAAAGAGTAGATAGGCATAACCTATGGTAAATAAACAATTAGTTTTATCTATGATTTTCCCCCTTCCCCGAAGAGTGGCATTCTTTGTAAAAAAAAAAGTCTGAATTTTGAAACTTAAAAAGTTTCAACTCAACTAGCTTGGAGCTATACTCCCCACTTAAATACATATAGGTGTTACCGAGTGTCTGTAAGTGTTGGCATAAGATGCTTATCAGAGCCATACCCGGAAATATATATTTGTTGGGTGAAGGGGGGAGTCCTATTTTCAGGAAGAGACCAGGAAACGGTTCCTTTTTTACATTAAATTCCTTTTAAATCATTTTGATCTTTTATAAACATAGTTTGTACAATATATCTTAACGAAAGGTTTAAAATGTCATTAGACAACTATCCAATACCTTTAGGAGGAATTAATACCTAAAAGGGGGGCGAAGGAGTTAACATCCTAAACAGACCTTAGATAAAGTCCTGTTACTTATTAGTTATTAAAAAAACACAATAGTTAGATAAGGAATGATTAAAATTTAATTTTTCGATTTATTTACTTCTGACTTCTATTATTATAGTTAAATGGTATCCACTATTATAATGCTCCCTACCACTTTAATTTTTTCTAAGAATTAAATAAAAATCAGATTAAAAGTCAATTTCATAGCCAACATATAATATTAAATATTTCTCAAATTAATAGTGAAATAAATAAATTTGATAACTCATAGTTCTTTGAAATATTGTTTCCTGTAAATACATGTTATTTAAATGTAAATAAAATTGTTTACTTTATAGATAATAAAAATAATTAAGTTTGTAAAGGAGATAATTGGTCTCACCCTCTTATTTTAAAGGCTGATATGTGAAAATGAAGCTCGCCTACTAAAGTGTACCCATTAAAGTGTTAATATTTTAAGTGTGTGGTAAATCGTTAATTAAATCTGTTTTGCTCTTGAATTGTGTTGAGTTCTTGTTCTCTGGACGCAGGAGGAGGAGGTTCTCCAGAACGGCTCGGAGGTGACCGTGGAGGAGGTTTCACTTCCCAAGTCTCCAGAGGCTGACACGACCCTAGCGGAGGAGATCAAGTCGGCGGGCGACGAGAAGGAGGCGGAGAAGGAAGGCGAAAAGTCTGTCAAAAAGGAGAAAGAGAAGAAAGACAAGGTAAAGAAGAAGTGGTCGTTCAGGAGCATCAGTTTCTCCAAGAAGGACAAGAGCAAGCCGGCCAGAGATGAGGGCAAGAACGGGGACCTCTCCAAGGAGGGCGCCACCGCCGAGCCGCTTACAGAGGTCAGTCACCATCACAACAAACTATTGGTGTATTATTATGTAAATACTTGCACAGTTAACTTTCTCGAAAAAGAAAAACACAAATTGAATACGGAATATTCCAAGTTTTTAAATATTTTTTTAAATTTAACACTTGCATAATTTACAATTTAAGGTCCTTCAATAATTAAAAAGTTAGGTGTTCTGATATCAGTTTTATGTTTAATAAACAAGGTTATAATGTTTAAAAAGTAGTTACACCTATAAAAAAATTAAAGCCATAGTAGCCATTTCTCATAATTATTTTGGATTCCTATACTATACTGGAAGGTATTTTTTTTAGCATCGTGTCTTACTGCGCGTTTAGGTTATACGCTTAGCTACTAATTAAAAACCACCCCGGGTCTAGTATCTCCCCGTCATTAGCAGACTAGTCTATTGCGAGAGTAGCCCCTTAGACCATGCAACCACCGAAGTAGGTTTTTTATCACTGTTGTTCACTCCATGCATGTGTGCAAATGACAGCATAGTTGTTTTTTAACAAATAAAGTTGGGATAGGTAAGGAAAAGAAATAAATATTTTTCCTTTCTGTGGAATATGTTATATATTAATACCAAATAAACCGTTTTATTAAGATTTTGCAAAATGCTTTTAAAAATAGTATAAAACTCATTTAAGATCACACACAGTAAAAAAAAAGTTTAGATTTCATTGACTGATAAAACCTCATCTTGATAGCTATATTAAATACAATAAGTTTGTTTGAATTTTATTGTAATTATCATCCAGCACCAATTCCCAACTTTTTTTTGTAATGTAAACAAGTATAATTCCTTTTTAATAGTACTTTTAATCTCATCTGCAGCCCCCTTGTTAAGTTGTGGGTGATATAACAAGTCAACAAGCTTTAAAAACTTTTTTTAACTTGTCAGTTTCTAAATGAACACAATCTGGTTTTATTCCCAAGTTCTTGGTAGTGTGTGTTTGTGTGTTATTTGAACATAAATCATGTTGGGTTGAGATGCCTTATCTGAGGAATGTCCCTGCTGTAAAATGACTTGAACCTCTTCTTCCTACAGATAACTTTAAATACCAATAAATGTTTATGGCTCTGGGCATGAGACAAATATGTACTTTGTTATTCCCAATGTCTGATATTATTTATTTAGAGCCTGTTTGGATGATAAACTATCACGTGGCAGGCTGTGATAAGTTCTACTATACAGTTAGAGGTTATTAAATAAGCCTAAACTTGGTGGGTGGTATAGCCAACTGGCTGTCTGTACTTTTTTGGAATGGAAGCTGGTGGGGAGGTAGATGGGCTAGAAACTAAATTGTAATTTGAAAATATTTATTCATTATTAGATCCCCCCCTTTTTTTTATCACATAGAAAAAAGTTTTGTGATTGTGAAAATTTTATACCTTAGGATATAATGAATCTTTATATTTTATATGCCCCCTCCACCCCTTCCCTGAATTAAATCATATTTTTTTATTCTAGCCCTAAATTTATAGTGGTTTACTAATAATTATTTTTATATTTTGATTGTTTTGAATTGCTAGAAAAGTTTTATTCCATATTTATATCTTAAAAAGTATTTTAGTAAAATGGTTAAAATGTTATTAGGAAAACTTACAATAAAGGAGTTTACTGAAACTATTTTTGAAATCTTTAAATTTTTAAATTATAATAGGCTGTATGTATTATTGTGTTATTAGAGTTATTTATTATTTTGTAGTGATAAAAAGTGTGGTTTAGTCAATGTTAGCATGTCTAATAAAAAAATGAAAATGGAAAGGAACCATGATTTAAATAGAAGCCCCACTTTAAAATATGACGTTATTTTTGTTTTTTAAGCTAAATTTATATAAATAATGTTATATAAATGCTTGAACTGCACAATTTGTGTAAAGGTTAGGTTGGAAATCTGGGAAAAGGTCGGATTTCATTGGTCAAGTTTAGTAGACACCATGTGAGAAGGTACTTTAAGGTTATTTGGAATAGAGCACTAGGCTAAATCATGGTTTAAATTAGGAGGGATAGCCAGCCAGCACACTTACCTTGGTGATACTGGAGTAAAAATTGTTTAGATATAACACTAAAAAAACACATTTTTAAGGACATGTGTTCACTGTTGCAAACAGCTTAATCAAATAGTCTACTCTCCCTGATGAAGTTGTCTGTGAAATTGAAATTTGTCCTTAAAAATATGTTTGTGTGTTTTTTGGTGTTCTATCTAAACAATTTCTACTCCAGTATCACCTTGGTAAATGTGCTGGCTATCCGTCTTAATTTAATCCATGAGGGTACTTTGTAATAACTGAAATTTCCACTTTTTATCATTTCCTCAGCTATTGGAGATACAAAATATCTTGTTAAAAAGATTTACTTTAAATATATTTTTAAAATTAAGGTGGAAGAAATTTTATATTTAATTTCTATACTTTTTAGTGAAAAGAGATGTTACTTTTTCCTCCATGTGTCTAATGGTTTGTCATTTCATGTATACTATTTGATGGTGTTTTCAGTAACCTTGTGTATTTTGTTTAACACATCTTGCGGGTTTAATGAAGACTCCCAATTTTTAGATAAAGAATTATCTATGAGTAACGTTTATTTTTTTAAATATAAAAATGATTCAGATTGCCTAATCTTTCTCATACGCATTTAATCACTATATAACTCGATGATGAGTCTGTTGAACCAGGCCTCTTAGTGATCATTTGTGACATTTCATATCTGTAACAGCTCATCTTCTCTAGGTCAGTGTAAGAAATAATTTCGGTCACAGCCAAAAGATAGATAAATCATTGTCAGACTGTGAATAGTGAAGTTTTAATTTATTCTCTCTCCCCCTTCCATAACTTGCTTTACGCAAGTATGACTTGGAAGGGGGAGGGGGGCAGTCTCGGTAATTAACATTTTGAACAAATTACTTTGGTCGCGTGACTGTGAACGTTTAAAAAATAATTTGAAATGTAAAAATGTAAATCTAAATAGTAAGAAACCACGCGAGTATAATTGTCTACTTTAAGTTATCTATCTTTGTATCTGTGTTACTGTTAGTTTACTAATTTGTAAATTCTAACATTTAATTAAACTTCAATGAACAATAAATTACACTTAACTGTCTAGCTCTTGTTTTTTTAGAACAACTAAAATCTCTCTATTTGTCATTTGTTCAACCCCCCCCCCCCCTTTTTAGGGGGCTGAATCTCAAATTGAATATTAATTTTACTTATTTTTAATTTGGGGTTTAAGAAATACACCTTTGGGATATATAAGAGGTCGGAAGCGTAGTTTTAAAATTAAGTTGTGCACTGCACACATCGCTTTAGTTTCGATTGTTTCAAGCATATTATTTTTTTTTACATTAATTATTGGCTAGGTTTTTATGAAAATGTGTGGAGGGGGAAGCGGTGGCATAGCACCTCTGTTTGCGCGGTTGACTCAACTTGGAAAGAATGACATTTAAAGTCTTTAGGAATTTCAAGATATTTTTGCAAACGTTTTCAATATATGAAGTAATGTAAACAAGTTTTGTCACATTCATGAGATTTTGCTAGAACAGATGTATTTATTTATATTTAATAACTCTTTGTCACAAATGTAATAGAAAAACTGATATTTTTTTTTTCTTGGAAATGGTATTAGTTGGGAAATATAATAATTGTAGTGTAAATAAACCCTGGGTTTTTTCGGGAACAGACTTATAACCGCTTCCTTATGCATTCCGTTATAATTTATATTTTCATTACTAACCAAAAAGACCAAGCACATTAATAAAATTGCAACATTTTTTATCCCGCCATTGTGGTAACATGCATTTCCAGTTTTCAAATAACTGAGTCTTCCTATCAAGAATCCTCCCTCCCTAGTGTTAGGTAACTGTAGTAATGTATCCACTCGCGGGTCCTCCAAACAAGTGACTATCAGAATGCACATTCGGCACGGCGTGTGCCTGCCTATCAATCAATACAGGAGTGAATCATCGGTAGCTGCGGATGAGCTCATGGCGAAGAAATCATCTCGAACCCCCACAAGTTTCTGCCGTATCATTGAGACTTTTACTATGCTTTTGTGGACATTCTTTGACAGTCTAGTGGAACGGTTTGAGGGGGAGGGTTTTTGCGTCAGCCAACAGCTCACACGAGGAATCGGCTACTGTGGTAGGATTTTGTTGTAGAGAACCTTTTTGGAAATACAAAGAACATACTTTTGCGGCCACAAAAATAAAATTGTATCCATATTTATAGTAATATATAAAAAACTGTATATATTATGAATTGACGAATGACTACTTAGTACTAGATATATGATAGCTATAAATGTTACTTACTATAAGGTTTTTCCTTTGAAATTTGGGTTACTGTATCACTCATTTATGTTTTTTTTATCAGCACTTTTTTTCTGTTACCAAGATTGTAATATCAAGACACGTTTAGAAAGAAGATTGGGGCTAGCCTACATTAGTCACACACAAGGTCACACTTAAATAGTTTAGCCAACAAACTGGGAGAAGGCTTTAACAGCACCCATGTTCTTATTAATTTGGGTTACTGTGTGTATACTATATATTTTTGTTTTATTCTTCTCTGAAAATGAAAGTATTAAAGAAAGTAACCCGCCTCGGTGGCGTAGTTGGCTAACGCGCTTGTCGTGTTGAGCTCGACTGTTGAGGACGGGGAGATCGAGCTTCGAATCTCGGTCGGGTGAACTGGGGGTGGTTTTTCCTAAATGGTTTTCCACTCTCCCTCCACGCAAATTCGGGTTCATTTCCTCTAATTCAACCTTCCCAATTCCTAATCCATTAGATTAATTAGTACTTAAAGCGTATAACCCGAACGGTTAGTAAGACGCGGTGCTAAATATTATTATTTATTATTAAAGAAAGTAGATTTGGTAATGTTTAGAAATGTGATCTAATTAGTAGAGCAAAAGTAGCGTGTCTGACTAATATTAGATGGAAGAAAGCAACTCTACAATGAGTATATAATTATGAAAGGTGAATTTTGGAAGATGAATCATAATTACGGGCATGGGCAGTATGTTTTTTTAATTATTATACTGCTCATGTACGTAACTACAATAATTAATCTTCAAAGCTTTGCCTTTCATATATACTTAATTGTATACTTTCTTCCATCTTGATTCGCCTGGAATGTACAATATATTTGTATTACTGGCAACATAAAGCCACAACCGAGTTACTAGTAGATGCAATACCATTGATATCTTGGTAGCCGACTGTATTCTCACATCCCTCACAGACTCCGCCTTATAATATGAGTGAATAATGACCTTGAGTGCGGGATGATCCCTGGATAGCTCAGTAATACAAACATCGGCGCATCAAGTCCAAAGTCATGGGTTTTTATTCCTATATCCAAGAGTTATTTTTCAATTTATTCGTTGATTTTGGTTAACTAAATACCTAATTCTAGTCACAAAAATTTGAACTAAACCAAAATATTTGTGAGTTTGGAAAAAATTAAATCAAAAGCTCTGCTCCTTTGCATAGTTTATCATTATTATTATTATTATTATTATTATTATTATTATTATTATTATTATTAGCACAGCGTCTTACTGCCCGTTCGGGTTCTTCGCACTTACGCTAATGTGTAATGGTAGGGTGATTGTGAGACGAAATGAAGGACCTACAGTTTAACGTGGAATCCGGACCACGGTGGAGGCCTGGCATTCCCCACATTCACAAGATGTCTTGTCAGAGAGTGAAGGAAGGGTTTGGTAATCAGATAAATGTTTGCCGCGACCGAGGATTGAACCCCGGCCGCCCGCACAGAAGTCTGACACCTTACCCCTAGACCGCCGGGTCACCCTTTGCATACTCTAAAAAGGTGATTTGAACTAATCAAGATTATTCGAAAACCTGACGTGGCAGATTTATTCTTAATTTTTTCTATATGAAATTAACTCTTTTCTGCTCGGAATTTGAAAAGCGCCGCCCTTGATATAGACTGGACTGCTGGAGAATGGGAGATCGTAGTTCGAATTCCGGTCGAGTTTGCTGATTGTTGAGTTGTTTTTTTCTATCCTTAACACATTTGCTTGGTTATTACACGTATGTATAACCCTAATTGTTAGTAAAACGTTTTGACAAACATACTTTTGAGCTGTCAAGAGAAGGCTCTAGCTGAAATTGTAAGTAAACGAACCTGCCATCGCGTCCACTCTGATAACTTGATATTTACATTTCTAACTGGGTTAGGGTGCTTGTTGATAGCAGTTGACACTCGGTATTTACTTGCCCGTGCCTATCCAAACCCGTGTGTTGAAACAAATTATCACTAAAATAAGCGAATGGCGTCACTATTCTGTGAGGTTGTTGTGAGGTCAAAGTCTAATTGCGTTATTTGTATCTTTCATTTACTTAGAAAAGCGTTGTTCGCTTGTAACGAGCTATTTACTCCACATTGGCAGCTTATTCAACATTCTTAGCAACTAGTAAGAGTTTAGGTTTTCCCGGACTCAACATGAAGTATTTAAAAACTGTTGATATACTTGAGATTACCCTCAAAGGTGTGGTATATCCTAGGAGTGGGGTACCTTTTGGAATTGGAGCTCTATCCTACCAAATTCCTAGAACCACTAGCGTGGTTAGTAATAAAGGGTAAAACCCAAACTGTTAGTAAGACTTGATGCCAAAAAAACAGTTGTGCACCTCCTAGTCCTCCCCTTTTTTTAAAAAAAATACATAAATCAAGTTTGTAAAGAGATCATACATAAGGCACGTGTTAGCCTGGATTAAAAGGTAAGTGCCTCGCAGTAATCATAGCCTTTAAGCTAGTTAAAAACAGGCTCATATATATCTTATCGCTTAAAATGTGTGTTCGTACGTTTCTTTAATCATTCACTTGAGTCTTTGATGCATTTTTTTTTCTTAAGACTTTGGCTACCTGTAAATATTGTTAAGACGCAAATAATAGTGAGCGTGTAAACTCGTCAGTGGAAGAGGGCAAGTGCTATCTAGCAGTTAAACTAAGGCCTTACGGGTGGAACCGTTCCTTTTTCTTCCCTCTTTTTATTATTATTATTATTGTTATTATTATTATTATTAATAGCACCGCGTCTTACTACCCGTTCGGGTTATACGCACTTACGCTAATGTGTAATGGTAGGGTGATAGTGAGATTAAATGGAGGACCTACAGTTTAACGTGGAATCCGAACCACGGTGGAGGCCTGGCATTCCTCACATTCACAAGATGTCTTGTCAGAGGTGAAGGAAGGGTTTGGTAATCAGATAAATCTTTCCCTCTTTTTAATTTTTACATTGGCGTATGTTTATGCAACCCGCTTCGCAGAATATCTTCGAATTCACAAAGTAGGCAACATCGTAAACCCACCTCTTAAAAAAAATTAACCGTCATAAATATAAAGAAAATACTTTGTCCCTGCAGATGCTTTTCGCTTGGCGAAAGTAAAAGAACTCTTTTTAAGCATAATGTATTTTTTTTCTCTCCTTCATTTAATTTCCTGGTTGTGAAGTGTTATCAGAAGTTGAGGAGAGCTGCTCGTTATAAATGTGAGCTACGACCCGGTCCTCCTCTTCTCCCTTCTAGTGCACTCGACTGATTCTCTCTGTTCTGTGCCGGGAATGCGAAACGACCGCGAGAGGGCTGAGTTTACTGGTCGGCCGCGATCAGCCGGCCGTCTCTTGCCTGTATAATACTAGTCCGGGCATAACTCCAGGGGCCAAGTGGGCTTACAACCTTCCTGGCAGTAGAACAAACAGGGGAGGAGGAAAATACAAATTACACTAAGGTGTGATGACCCACCTATTAGATTTATAAATAACGATTCAACGCTTTTTTGCTAGTATCGCGTCTTAGTACCCGTTTCGGCGTATACGCTTTTGTACTAATCGATTTAATGGTTTTGGTGATCAGGGGGGCTTTATTATTTATAGGAGGGGTACCCGCATTTGCGTGGAGAGGTGGAGAAACACCCGACCGAGATTCGAACCTCGGATATTTCTGCCATAACAGGCCTAGTATATTGCGAGAGTAGCTAGTTAGACCATGCGACCACCGAAGCGGATCTCTATACCAGACTTAGGAATGTAATAGAATTGTTTTGGTAACTTGCGTAACTGAGGAAAAAAAAGTAGTTCCTTCCTACTTAAATCAGATTGGGGCTTGCCTCAGTCGTCGTGCTCATGAATTACATCGTTCGTAAGAAAGTTGTTTATATTGGTATAGGCTTGTTAGTTGATAAATTGCTGGGCTTATTGTAGTTAAGATAAATACTATGTTTTTTCACGGAAGCCCGTTCTTAAGCCCTTTCTACCTATTAGTCTTGATTCTGGTTCTGTTGAAGACCTTAGAGGACGTGTGCTCCTCCCTGCCAAGATGAGCGTGTCTCCATCTCTCCACGGCCGGTGTGTAGATATAGGCGAGGGTGGTGTTGGATGTTGGGCTTGTGTTGCCATGGTTACCGCCGCGCCTGGGCCCGGCCCGGCTACTGCCCCGTGCAGGGGTGACCAACTACACACCTTTCATCGTGGTACAATCATTTGGGGAGGGTGTGTGTGTGATTTCCAGGTTTGGTTTGTCGGTGTGTGTTTCTGCTACACGAGGCAACTGTAGCTTATGAAAAGCTGTATCTTCTCTCTCTGTTAACTTGTTGCCAAATATCCTAGCTTTCCCTTTTGTCCGAAGTTGTTTTGCTGTGATATACTGGCAACATGGTTTAAGGGAGGTTGACCCAACGTTTTTCATACCAACGACCAAATTTGATTAACAATTGGCACCGTGTCCCGAACATATATCTTGTAATCCCATCAACCTTATATAGTCTAGCTCCACAAACGACACTTAATAAATTATTATTTTAGGTTATTAAAATCTATTAAGTTCTACTATCTGCCAAAAATAGTTTTTATCTCCCAAAACTATTATGAAATATGCAAGCGCATACACACACCACAACTTTGCATAAAAAATATTTAGAACTATTTCTACTATCAAATACACAAATAAATACAATCATGACGTTTTCAAATAAATATTTGAACCATTAACTAAACATGTGCCACACTTAAGTGAGTGCGGGCTTTATCTGACCCGTGAGCTACAAGTTGGACCACATTAATCTGACAACTCTCGATAAAGACTGAAATGCCGATGATGGGGAGTTTGGGGGCTTGCATCCTGGTCGTGCGTATCGAGGTACTTTTTCCCCTAAACTTTTTTCTACTCTCCTTCCACGCAAATACGGGTAGACTCCCTCTAAATTCAACTTGCCACGTCCTTATCACATTAGCTTGATTAAATACATATGTGTATAACCCGAACCAATAGTAGGACACGGCGCTAGAAAAGAAAAAAAAGGTTGAACGAACCCGCGATGATAAATTGGTCGTATACTTGAGGGAAGATTGACCGCACGAAAACAAGAGAATGACAAATGCAGTTTCTCTTAAAGTCGCCTTGAAGTTCCATAAGAGATTATATCCACTGCATGAATGCTCACGCTTAGTGCTGGCTCATTTTCTTGAAGCGTGTTCTTTATCCTGTCCCCTTAAGCTAAATATCGGGACGATAATAACCAGAACTTAAACAGGAGCGAACTAATATAATCGAAATAATGGCATGTCACAATCGCACTTTTTGTCTCTAAAGTTTGTGGCAAGAGTATTATCATAAACCAGTAAAAATATTACTCCACTCGTGTGGTTTTTTTTAGCTGCAAATTTTCCGAAATTGTTCGCTGGTAAACTACCCTTTAGTAATCCCCTACCCCGAAAAACGATTGGGTTCGTAATTATACTGATGTCTGTGTGGGTTTTTTTTGGGGGGAGGGGGATATTAGTTGCACTAAAGAGTTAGTACAAAATGTGAAGTTAAAGGTGTTTTAAGGAAATATAAGAACTTTGACGTATACGCTCGTGAGAGAACTGGCTTAGTGAGGAATACTTAACTAATGGCTCGACTGACAACGCCCGCGACCCCCCTTCCAGATTTGAACCCGCTACCCTGGACATGACGGTTGCCCTCTTAACAAAGTGTTCGACCCATTTGCCGAGCACAGCGGGGACAAATTGTTATGAGTTGTCAGCATTCTCTCCTAATGTTAATAAACTCATCTCAACAAGTTAGGGTTCGGCCAGACTGACAAGCGTGCGAGCGAGCGCGCAAGCGACTGGGTGGCCACACTGGCGAGCGAGCGAGCGCGTAATTAGCAGACCCTAGTTCATTAGAGAAGATGTATCTGTCAAAGACACTTGGTACATCTCTGCTACTCGAAAATTCTTACAACAATTTTTTTTAATGTACTGAAGTGTTTTAAAATCAGATTAGCCGCACCAGTGGCGGAATGGTACGTTGCACTCCATAGCTTTTGACTGGGAGATAAAGGTTCGAAGGCTCAGTGAACTGAAGGTGATTCTTAAAACTTATTTATTGTTGTGGTTTTTTCATACTCTCCAAACTAATGGTGATTATTATTTGTAAAGGCCTACTTTGATTATAATATTGAAGTATTGTAACATATCGGGATTACATATATTTATGGTCTTACCAATTAAATTAGGCCATTAATAGCAAGGGTGTTAAATCTATCACTGATAGA
>CABFVX010000021.1:633072-691222 GCA_902151425.1 Timema shepardi
GGGGGGGGGGGGGGGGGGGGCAGAAAATATCGGGGAATTTGATCAAATTTCTGGGATCTCTACGTAACTATTAAAAGATAATACGCATTTGATTACAAAAATAAAAATAACCTTTGACAACCAGAAGGGTACTGGTGTAAGTTGGTGTTTTAATGTATCGATATGACCTCGACGAAATGTAACTTAGATCACACCCAATAGCTCATTTTCTTTTTTTAACCTTTTTATAGCGACAACATTTCTGAATGTGTTTTAAATATAATTAAGTTGCTTTTAATAAATTAGAGTTTGTAATACAAACACAGGCTCTGGAAAACCTGGAAGTCAGGGAATTTGTAAATATAGTTTTGGTGAACAACCTGAAAGATCATAATTATTTAACCAATATCCAAGCCTGGATCAACCTATATATTTGCTGCTATAGGATACAAGACGCACGCAACAAAACATGTGATATCTTAGACCCTTGATGCACTAAGCGGGGGATCTGTGTCCACACGGACGCTTGTTCCACCAAGAGTAGAAATATATTGTACTAATGTTGAGTTGCACAACGTCACGCATTATTATAATTCAGGGTAGGGGATGCATTATGCGCATTTGTCGCGTACAAACATCTGCGGTGTTGAAGGGGAGGGTTTGCGTTCTTGAGGCAATGCATGGCGTTCTAAAGATAGTCTGCGCCGTGTATTTTCTTATAAATGTGGGAGTAAAAGGGGGAGAAATGCAGGTTGCCAACTTGGCCAATGTCAACGAATTTTGTTTTAGCGGATTAATCAATCTCTTTGAACCTGAACAGGGGTGTCAACACGTAAGGCGTGATTCCCCATTATTTTTAAAATCTTACAATCCAACCTCTAGAAAGACAATATTTATCCCATAAAGAAAAAGCTGTTGTCTTCGGCTGGGTTGGAACACACGAACAATGGGTCCTGAGGCGAGCACTTAGTCATATTCAGAGACCTTTGAAGTTGATTAAACTTAGTCCTTACGGGTTGCGAAAGCAGGCAGGACTAATTATAAACGCGGCATTAGTACTTGTTAATTCCATTCGCGTTTGTAGTTGTGTCGTTGAAAGTCTTAAGTGATTTGCTTTTGTCAGTGAAAAGTAAAGTTATTTCGTTAGGGTTATTCTCTTTAGTAATTGAAATGCGAATTATTTCATTTTAATTAATTGATTTAGTTCCCTGACGCGATTGTTTATCACTTTGCGTAAAAAATATCCATGACTGAAAAAGTTTATTTCATCTAGAATAAAAAATATTTAAAAAAAATTAATTTCCTTTGCCCTGAAAGGTTAAGGTTTGACGTGCACTGCGAAAGCCCGGATACTTTTTTTATGTCTGGAAAAACTCGAGTAAATTTCGGTCAAATTCCCCCCCAAAAATACCGGGATATTAGTTAATTTGGCACATTTTAACTGAAAACTTAAGTTAGGTATCTAAAAGATAAGTGAATAATTAAGCACGCTGATTAAACATGTCTTATTACCCCTTATACAAATGTGAAGTGACGCAAGATGTATTTCCCGTCCATATTAAATCATCCAGTCTCAAGCATGAGTTACATGACTTCAGTCATTTTGATGAAAAATTAAATTCCATTACTCTTTTCTCTACTTTTATCGGCCTGGAAAAACGAGGAAATTGGTAGAAATCCCACCTTTACGGATATCTTTCAGGCTGTAATCTGAGATTAGTAAACATCATTACGACCTTTCCCGATTCAGACACCCTTGAAAAGAGCTATTCCAGGAGAGTAAACAAGTTTTTGTATCTAAATGGAGGAACATAAAATGTAAAATTTTTGCGTTTGTTTTGTTTTAGTGAAGTGCGCGTGTAATTGTTCGTCCCTAGTTTTTACGGCCGACCTTGAGAGCACTGCGCGTAGTATTTTGGTTTGGTCGGAGGCGTGGAACGTTGGCAGCTCTTGTGGGAAAAGGTCGTAGAATGTGGTCAGAAAGGGGGGTAAGAAACACGATCCCGGTGGTTTGGCAACCTCCGCCCGACCATTCTCGCTTCTAGAAACCAAACTTGCTCCATTTTATTTTTTTGTGTGTACACACACATAACATGTTGGCCTATATTTTCTGGTGGGCGTTTGTTGCCAGTCCTGAGGGGTGGTGGGAGCGAATCCCGCCAGTTGCAGCGCATATATCGTCGACTATAAATACGTGAGGTCGTGTCTTGGGGTGTGTTAGTCTTGAGTCGGTCCTTGGTCGCGAGGTATTGGAACAAGCCTGTCTTGACATTTCGGGTCGATTTTTAAACCACGGGAGCATTTATATATAAGCTGTTGAAGATGGAACAAGTGGTACGTCTTCTATTTGAGTTATTGTTTATAAATGTTTGTGTGATGGATCGAGGCATTAAACTACTTATATTTGGCAAGGTTTACGATCACTGGTGTTCACCTTAGGGTTAGGAATGCTCGTTGAAAGTTATAGCATCATATTTACTTTTTATAATTAGTTTATTTTAAAGGAAAGTGGAAAATTTTAATAGAAATATAAGTGGTTAAAACTATTTAAAAAAACCTAAAGCAAGTTCTCCGACACTCTAGTTGTTAGTTTACCGTAATATCCGCCGGACACTTTGATCTTCTTTTGCGGCATCTTTCATTCACAATGAATAAGATTTAATAATTAAATTAAAACAATCATCGGTGGGCATGTGGACTTGACACGCTCGTTCGGTTTGTCATAGGGGGAAGGTCTGGATTCGAATTCCGGACGTGTAGTTAAATGCGAACATCCCGAACGGAAAGTGGAGGGGATGGGTGGCGTAAATTGCGAAAGGTTTCTCAATAGCATCCGTGATAAGAGGGCTGCGAAAGTCGAGTGAAATATGGCAAACCTGGAAACGTAGGGGAATTTTCAAATATATAAGGGAAAGTTGTAAATTTGTTGTGTGTATAACATTTTTTTATTAATCCTGATATGGGCTCTAGTCAAATAAATTTTGATTTCTGGACCGGAGATAAGTCGGTAATTTTCTTTAAACGATTATGTGGTCATCTTGAATGAAGTTAGAACTAATTATCTGCAGACAGGTAACTGTTTTCAAAACTAATTAAAACCGGTATAAAAACTAACAACTCTCATGTTAAGTTGAGAGTACTCTACAATCGATATGATTGTTTGAAATTTACCATTTTCTGTTGTTTTTTTTTACCTGATTGTTTTCCAGTATGTGTGTTATCTATAATCTGTTTATTGGTTGATTGAGTCTATCTTCTAAATCTATTCTTAGAACGGATCATTTCCGCCAACATAAACCTTATTAACACAAAGCGAAAATATTTCTTAGTAAGCAAGTGTGTCATTGTTTGATAAGGATGACTTCCACTTCGACGCTCGTAATTCCATGTGTGAGGAAGCTGCCACATATAAATTGTGTTTCTAAGTTAGTTACAAAACTGAGGCAATTTTTATGCGTGGAATAAAATTTTGATTTTTAAATCCTTTGGTTTAAAATGCGTTTGAAATTGTTTAAACCCTGCCACGTGTGTGTGTATGTTTGGAAATAAAAATAATCCACGGTCATTTTTCCCCCCACTTGATCGTAGATTTTATGTGGTCGTGTTATGAAGGTAGGGCTTAGAGTATAAAACATAATTTTTTACTCACCCCATTGGCAACCTTTAATTATTTATATCCATATCTGTCAATACATACTCTAATGGCGCCTGAAAGTTTCGACGAGGGAATTATATTTCCAAACAGATCGTAGCAGGGGTCCAGTTTTTGTGATGAAGACCTTTTAGAAAATACATTTTATAGCGGCGAACATTTTAACATGGATTTTTATTATTTTACAGTGATTGAACATATGTATCAATTGTCTAAGGCGTCATTCAAAAAGAGATAATGTAACGTTTCTAGAGTGTAAAACTATTTAGGAAAAACCACCCTCGGTTAACTCGGCCGAGATTCGAACCTCAATCTCCCTGTGCTTTGCAGTCCAGCTCAACACGAAACTAGTGCGTTAGTTAGCTACACAGAGACGGGTTGGATGTAAATAGCATTCTATAACGGTCCCTACCATTTACCATCATGATCAAAACTTTCGTATCAAAGATCGTTAACAAGAGTTAAACCTTGAATAAATGTCTTTTAGCACCGCGTCTCATTAGCCTTCCGGATTATGTTATGTATTAATTACGCTAATTTGTTAGGGATTAAGAAGACTATTTTTAAAGATGGTATGCCAGCATTGTCGTGGTGAGAGTGGAAAACCATTTTGGGAAAAACCTCGGTAGATCTGACCAAAATTCGAACCATTTCCTTTTATACTAAAGTTTTCATTTTATTTTTTCAATATGTAATTTTAAATTTAAGGATAAGGAATGATCTGTCTAGTATTAGCCGTTCGCGCTTATATAAACATGTTATTATGGAGTCCACAGGCAAGGAAAACCGCGAAATATCGGGAATTAGCAACAGCAACAGAAATGGGGGTGGGGTGGATTTAAATAATATTAATTTCGCACTTACAACCTAAACCAAATCGAGAGCTTTTGTTTCTTGATCACAGAATTCATGATTTGAAATATAGCGCTCAAACAGTTGATTGTACAGTGTTTGGAATACCTGAACGTACAGGGGAAAGAGCTTAAATATATGTAGTTGTTTTTTAGTACCGTATATTACTACCCGTTCGGCTTATATAAGTTTATGTACTAATTACGTTGGTGGGTTTAGGGATTAAGAAGGTTATATTTATAGGATTGTACCCGCATTTACGTAGAGGAAGAGTGGAAAAAATGGAAAACGACCCTCAGTACAATCATCGGCAGTCTAGACTAGTTAGTGCTAACCTTTCTTTTAAAAAAAATGACAATGTTATAAATGTAATCGCCGTTAACTAAGGAAAATTGTGAAAACAAAGTTAATGTGAAGTTATTTAGGGGTCTACCCTTTTCGATGGCCGAATGGTCTAAGGCGTTACTCTCAAGGTCAACTTTACTTTCAATGACGAGAAGATTCTCTCATACCCTGGCAGGGGTGGGGTATGAGGGGTGTTTTCACTTTGCTTCCACGCAAATGCGTGTACACTCTTTCTAAATTACTTCTTACCTCGACACATTGTAAATAGTAATACGCGGACAACCCGAACGGTTATCAAGAAGCGTTGACGGTAAAATTATATTTGTTGCGTGACCTTGATCAGAACAGCCCGTGGTTCTCACCACAAAGGCACCTTCCTGTGACGAGATGTTTTGAGACGTTAGTGAAACAAGACAGTTCTCATTAGCTATGTGAGAGGGGAGGGGGGTGGGGGAGTTGGATTACCGCAGGGTTGTGTTACCAACCTTCGCGTACCAAGGTTGCCAACTGAAAGGTAATGAGGGCGACCTTACCCACTGGTGTTATCTCAAGAGACCGCTCACAGGGTCGCATGACAGGAGAGGAGGTTAATATGATCCACCTCATTGCTGGGCAATCATAATTACAGGGGGCTCCCCAAACAATTATTTGTAAGAAAATTGGGCCATGTCGAGTCAAATGTACATAGGAAGGAACCTCATCCGTCTACTAGAACCATCTTCGCGTGTTCATACGTCAAGTCATCCTTTTTTATTTTGATATAAAGATCTACAAAATTACACTTAAAATAAAGGGAAATGTTATCACTATAGTTAACAAAAATGTATGCTTAGTTTTTCTAGATGCTCTATTAACCAGTCTTAACTAAGAGTATGATTTAATGAAAAAAACTGTTTTGAGATTTTTTTGTTGCGGCAAACATTGTCGACATATCAAGACCTGAAAAATAACGATAAATATATCTTCCAAAAGTGAAAGGTGCAGATCACATAACTTGACGTACGGATATATGAAGAACGTTTAAAGTAAATCTAGTAGCTTTTCTAGCTGTCAGTCCTTCCTATGGAGAGTGGACTGTACAACATAGGTTTTTATTTAAATAAAAACCCGTCAGTATTATTAAAGCACCGGAGGAGTAAGACAAATTAAACACCGTGATCATTCTCACCTAAAGGGCGTATTCCTCCCTCCCTCCTTCCGCCCTGCGTATTATTGTTATTTCGGGCTATGCTCTAATGTGATATAATTGCAAATTATATCAAAAAGCTGGTTTTGAATACCTGAATTTAGCCTGGTTAGCCGATGAACAAATTGATATTCTAAATTCCGTTCCGGGATGACTGAGGGTGGTTTTACTGTTTTCCCACTTCGTCAAATGGGAAGTTTAGGTTGTCCATCCGCTTTAAAAACCGGAAAAGTCTATAGAGTTTATAATATGTCTATGATTTTCACTAATTCGCTAAAATAATTTTGAAAAAATAGTAAAAATAACTTTTTCCTTAAGTAGAATACTAGTCTGATTTTCGTTTATTACCCCACCTAACCCTCCACCCTGTGCTACTTTGCCAAAGCTGGGCTACTGCAATGCGCATGCGCTAAGATTACGTTATAAGAAGCAACTAAGTGTCGCGACAATTTTAAACTGTTTTATGGAAGGCGATATTTTTAGTCTCAATTAGATCTTCATGGAATTTAGCTCAGATCGCACTCGCTACACAATAGCCCATTGCGTTAGGATTCAATCCTACATCATAATAGGCAGACATAATTTCAAAACGTGCGTGTGCCAAAAAAATATAACTTTGAGATTTAGGCTAAAATAAATGTTTGTAATACAATCATGGCGACTAAAGCTAAGAATATGCTCTGGAAAAGACTATATAGAGATTTTTAAATATGGTTCGGCCGGACACCCTGTAGGTGCATTTTCTTAGAAATTCCTTATTAGTTGATCCGTGTGAGGCTGGGTGTTGACGGTTCATCAAAAATCTCATATGTGGACATTGCCCCCGGGTCTCGTGTGGTTCTGGGGAAAATATTTGTTTAAACTGTGCCCCTGGTTGTCGGGCCACCATGCCTACTAAGTGTGTCGCGCTGGGAGCCTAGCACTTGACATTTCAGGCGCGTTGTCAGGTCGGTGAATACTTATTTGAAGAGTCTGTAAAACTAAAGTCCGTTCATGATAAGTTTTTACCTGGATGACAGTTCTAAAATCATATGTTTAGGTTTTGGGTTGCCAACACTTGTAAAAGATCACTGTTTTGTTATAATTATAAAGATTTTTAATTATCTGTTATACATTACATTTAAAATACTGTAAACTTAAGTTTTCTCAATCTAATTTATTTTTATAAATTTCTTTTTATCCAACTCAAAACAATATTTTAAACATAATTAAAAGTACTTATTCTTCGTTTTGGAACGTTATGGCTTTTGTGTAATATAGTGCACACATCAATACCTTTTAATACATGCATCGTATTTACTTGGAAAAGAGAAAATTCTTGTAATTTTTTTTACATACAAGACATGATTTTATGATTATTTTATCGTATTTTGAAATATTTAACAGAATAAAATATTTTCATCCACTGCGTGGGTGCATCATTGTAAAAAAAACTTGTTTACCGTCATGTTCAACTATATGGTTTAAATTTGTCAGTCGCCATTCTGAAGCTATGTTCGTTAGAACTTTTTGTGAAAGTAGTGTTAATATATTTTTTTAAGTGTAATAAAACGATAAATAAATTTTGTGTCCGTCCTCAAATATATAAATATTAGCCTAAATTACTGTGGTTAACTATCACATTAATATATTACCTGCGTATAACCCGAACGGGTAGTACGTAATACGCGGTGCTAATAATAATAAAAATATATTACCATCTGTTTTCATTAGTCCTCCAAAGTGTTGGCGTAGTGATATATTAGGGACTACTTCTAGTAACATTTTGAGCTGTCATCCAAGTAAACTTAAAGCGTGAAAGAATTATAGGAATTGTTGTTTAGTATTTGGAGTGAGGCCTTTGAATTAAGTTTTTGGTCAAAATAATTGTTAAATATGAATCTTAAATACCTTATGTAAAATAATTCTAGCTCGACCTGATAAAGATTGTTCAGTCGCGTTACAGGCGACAACTCCCCTTCTTGAGGCCTTCATTTGAATCCAGTAGAATATCAAGATTTAAATATTATTGGTCGTCTGGTGATGAATAAAAGTTTGGCGCAAGCAGCAAAAACTTTCTTGCGCCTGCAAACTGACTCGATACATTCTTTTCAGCTGGCATCGCATCCAAACTACGCATATTTTGTTAACTATTGGAAATGAGTTAGCGAAAGTGGATTTTTTGTAATTAAATGTGTCTCCATTTACGTGAAGCTATTGGTGAAACTATCTACTATTTAATAATACATTAGTGTGCGATTCAAGCCCTGACCTTTAGGTTACCGGCAAGTTAGGTGGACCAGGTGAGGCTGACGTCTAGTCTGCGTGACCATCGACGCGTAGATTAAAACACCCCTGGTGAACCAGACAAGGCCAGATGCACGGACAATCCTGAGTATGTGCCAAGTTAATTTTCTGTGTTGATGGCATTTTCCTCAAACTAATTGTTTGTGTATTTTTTCAAGAAATGACTTGGTGATTACTTAAGAGAGCCTAGTCCCGAGTACTCTCCTCATACTAGCGCGCTACTTACACTAGTGGCCCATTGAGCATGCACTCAGGCTCGTTATTACTTTAACTTTTGAAGTACATTAGCCTCATGGCTTCTTTGGTGCCGACAGTCTTTGAAAAGTTACCAGACCAAATTATGTATCCCTACGCCGAACCAAATGAACTGCAAAAACATGTGTTTAGCAGCTGTCTCTTCTGACAGTCAACATTTAGGTATATAACTAAATGTTGACTGCCGGAAATCAGCACCAAATAAGCCATGGGGCTACTGTAGCTGCACGCCGGACGACATAAACTAGGCGGCGTGTCGGACTAGTTGGCTTATCAGGGCCGTATTGAGAAATAAAACTTTGAGGGGGGGGAGAGGGGGGGGGGGCACACTTATTTTTATTTTTAAATCATGAGTATAGCTCCATTAGATGAGAAACTTAATAAATGAATGTAAATAAATTCCATAACATCCTTGACAGATATTCAAGAACTGTTTTAATATCACCATGTAAAGATCAAATTACCCTTCTTTCTGCGATTCTACTGTAACAATATTTAAGTTATTTGTACCCCCAAAAAATGTTTTTACATATAAACTGCAAAGACACCGTTCTTAACCCACGTGCCCGCGGAAACTGGATGAAGGCGACGGGGATTTTGAACTTGCGTGACCTGACCTGAAGTAAATGGATTTACCTGGGATAGTGCCTTCGGTGTCCTGGGCTAAATCCTATTTACAAAAATACGAACGAGCCCTTAATTAAAACTAGGTCGCGCCTATAATTATTTATTTGTGTGTTTGGGGTAGGAAGGGGCGCTCTACCAGCACCAACTAGGTGTAACATGAATTATTTATCTTAACATTGAATTACCTAGAAATCGGGGAATATAAATGTTAGAAATTTCTTTATCCGAATTCTACTTTGGTTCCTCCTGCAAGTGACAGGTAAAACCCCCTCCTCAGAGTATCTTGTCAGACGGCGAAACATCCCGTCTGTGGTAATGTCTGTTATCATTCCGTGGCGACCTGACACCTTCCGCTGCCGCGGGCCGTTGACCCAACCGCTAGCGGGAGGGCTGCTGTCCCGCTACACAAATGTTTTGAGAGCGGCGAGGTTATCTGTCCGTGCCCTTGACAAGGTCAACCGGCTAAAGACTGCGCGTGCGCGTCGCCATCTCCCGCCGTGGTTGGACCGTCGTTGTCACGTGACAACCGCCAGGAGAACAGGACTGATTTGAAATGATCTTGATTTCATATATGTGTTCTAGAAGGGGGGGGGGGACGTTAGATCTCTTACGAGATTGTTTCTCAAACTTTTAGGCATACCACTGTTTTGTTAATTAAAATTGGTGCTAATTGCGACGCATTGCTTTAATGGAATAGCATCAGAATGCGATTAGAGCTGTATGATAAGTTAAGGTTTACATAGAATATTTATTTACTTTAGGCTTGAAAGGAATATTTATTTAAAATTTCATTTTGGGAGGGGTATGAGGGATTCTTAACGTAAATCAGGAGCTATCCATGTCTGGAATTAAACATATGCACTTTATAACTTCAAAGTATTATACCTTCCTCTCCGCTCTGATAATTGTATTTATTTTAGCACCGTGTCTCACTACCAATTAGGCTTATACCTCTATATAATGCTAATGGGTTAGGGATTAGGAAGGTTAAATTGAGAGGAAAAGCATTTAGTAAAATCACCTTCAGTGCACCCAATCGGGATCAAACTCTGATGTCTCCGTCTTCGGGTCTTTAATAATCATCACCCACCTCGGTGGCCGCGTGGTCTATAGCGTTCTTTCGCAGTAGACTAGAGGCGATGACTGGTAGATCGAGGTTCGAATCTCTTCCGGGTCTACTGAGGGTGGTTTTCCCAAAATGCTAGAGCTAGGCCCCTTGGAAACATTCCAGGGAGGGACACAATTATTATCCCTTGATTTTCATACAATTGGACATTGAAACATGTTTTGTAAAATACAAACATCTACAGTTAACACTGTACAAAACTTTTATTATTATTGATCACTTCATGAATAAACATTTAGAGGTCCCGGGATGAAAAAATGTGGAGCTACTTGAACAAAGAAATAGCATAGCTGATTTAGAAAACCGAGATTAACGATTGCTGGAGGGCTCGCTGTGCTGATCACATGACACCCTTCTATCCGCAAATGTTGGCACTATCGTCGCTAACGGTGATGGCTGCTCTGTCGCTATAATTCGCTTGCGGGCTCAAGTTATGGAGATTTTTCTAGTATTCTAGAACTACTGATATCACAAGCGATAGTGGTATATAAGATAACTTTACGTATGAATACATTAAAGTAGTTATAGTAACTTTTTGTCATGTCTAATCCCGGTTTCATATGAAGAACCTTATCTGAAAGCTAAAAGGGTACTTGATCTCTTTTCACGTATTCATACGTCATGTCATGTGCCCTCCTGTCAATTTGAGATTGGATTAGTACCTATACATTAACACTTGAGATAATAAATAATTAATTGGGCTTACCACAACATATAATGCAGATAGGACTACTGTATCTGGTGGACACCCCTGGTGTTGAACATGTCATGTGTAGTGAGCGGTGGAAAGCAGATAAGGACGTTGTTTGTTCAAAGCTCGTTTCAATCCTCCAACCTTACAAGAAGTTCTTGAGAGAGATGAATGATCGATCATCTTCCTGACATATGCTCTAGCGCTAGTAGCGGCTGATGGTCCTCCTGACACGTGCTCTAGCGCTAGTAGCGGCTGATGGTCCTCCTGACACGTGCTCTAAGCGCTCTTAGCGGCTGATGGTCCTCCTGACACGTGCTCTAGCGCTAGTAGCGGCTGATGGTCCTCCTGACGCGTGCTCTAGCGCTAGTAGCGGCTGATGGTCCTCCTGACGCGTGCTCTAGCGCTAGTAGCGGCTGATGGTCCTCCTGACACGTGCTCTAGCGCTCGTAGCGGCTGATGGTCCTCCTGACGCGTGCTCTAGCGCTAGTAGCGGCTGATGGTCCTCCTGACACGTGCTCTAGCGCTAGTAGCGGCTGATGGTCCTCCTGACGCGTGCTCTAGCGCTCTTAGCGGCTGATGGTCCTCCTGACGCGTGCTCTAGCGCTCTTAGCGGCTGATGGTCCTCCTGACGCGTGCTCTAGCGCTAGTAGCGGCTGATGGTCCTCCTGACAAAGCATGTATTTTCGGGTTGTATTATTTTTCCTAAATTTCACTCTAATATTCATTTATTTAATGCTAGTTTATTAATGTCTAAGAATTAAGATTTTTTTTTAAACTCCACTTTATTTGATATTTGTCAGTTTCTGTTTATTAGGCTGGTAACTGTCTCGCGCTGTTCTGTCGAGTGTTTCATTCTCTCTTGAACTAGTGAAAGGTCCTCCGCTGATAATTGGCCATGTAGACTCCACTCCATCGGGTCACCACCTCCATCTGGTAAATTAGGAAAACGCGGCCTTCTCTTAACAGCACTAAAATGTTTGGTGTCCGGAATAAACCGCGGGAAATCTTTTGATATCGGTAATCCTGGGAATTTTCCATAGAAGAACTAATAAAGATGATAAAATGTGTTATCGTGTATTTGTAAATAACTGAGCACGCCGTCACGGACGCATGGGCTACCGCTTGTACCTTCTTTCCGACACACTGGGTTGCCGCCCAATCACTCGCACTAGTGAATTTTACGGAGAAAATTAAAATTTATTTCTTTCTACTTCCATATTGGTGTTATGGAAAAATTCTAATTTCTTCCAAGAAAAAAGGAAAAATACTGTAATTTGTAAAAAAAAAAATAGCATTGTCTCTTAAAATGTTATTTCATAATTATATAATTATACACGCACTATTGATTTCATAGGCATGACTTTAGAAATATGATTATTATTAGCACCGCGTCTTACTACCCATTCGGGTTACACGCACTTACGCTAATGTGTAATGGTAGGGTGAGATGAAATGGAGGACCTTCAGTATAACGTAGGATCCGAACTACGGACGAGGGCTGGAAAAACTGTGAATGGAGCTGCTCTTTGTAAAAATATACAGTATCAGGTTTCGACACACTTGAGCACCACTTTGGGAACCATTTATATCAATATTTAATAATCATGGGGAGTTCCGAGATTTTAATCTCGTTCAGGTGTATTGAGGATGGTTTTCCACTTTCTCTCTGCACAAATGCGGGTACTCTTCCTCATCCCTAAAACGACTAGCGTAATTAGTACAAAGGTATATACACCCGAACGGGCCATGAGACGCGGTGGTAAGAAATTAATAAAAATCCGTATTAATTGGTTAGGTATGGGACAAAGTATTGGGAATAAATGTACCCGCATATGCGTGGGAGGACTTTAGGGGAACCCCCCAAAAAAGACAAACCACCCTTGGTCCGGGATTCTAATTCAGACTTAACCGTCAACGGCGATCCAAACTACTCAGATTTTAATAGGAAACCCATTATTTTAAAACATGTTTTTTCTGCAATGGAGAAAATCAATAACAATTGTATTTACATTCTCAGTCCAAATTCATCATGTAAAGATTAATTAAACGATATTATTGAAAGCTTTTGATACATTTTAATGATTTTATAATTAAGTAGCAGAACTGCCCGGAGTAACCACGCAAATCGTCAATTTAAAATTAGATCTTTGAGATGCACATTTTTGTGCACAAAGTCTACTAATATTCAAATGTCAGCCCTCTTCGTGCGATAGATGTCGCGCAATGCTCATGGGTCGAGACAGAAACTCATTTTATCAATCTAGATATATCAAAAAAATACATAATTATAAAATTTCATATTTTAGTGACTTTCAATCAATGTTGGTGCTCGAAAGTGGCTTTTGTTAAAGTAAAATAAGATTGGGGCTTATGTTAACCTGACATCGTGTCTGCGTGTCCTATAAGTCACCAACCCAGTATTTTTTAATTTAAACAAAAGTAGCATTTCATATTCGTGTTCCAACAAAGCGTGGTGTGACATTCCACTTGTTTTTGTCGGGCCGGCAGTGGTTCACGTGCTCGGGTTGTGAAGCTTGTTTCCTCCGCCTTTCCCCCCCTGTGTTATTGTCCACATCCCTCCGACAGCCCTTGACCGTAGTGCCTGTTCCGGTGCGGTCGTGCCCCTTTCCATCGCACTTGCTCACACTTCGGTCGAATTGGTTTCATTTGGCCGTGAAGTTGTTAAATTTTCATTGAAAATATTAGCTCTTTTTTTAAAAAAAAATCCATCGAAAATAACAGCTGCAAATCACATGACTTGATATATTTTTCCTATCAGTTGACCTTCCTTTGTTCGGAAGTAAGGCGTCACTTTTGAAATGGGCTGTTTTACCGATGGCTGAGAGGTCGAGGTTCTAATCCTGGGCAAGTGCAACAAGGTCCTCCCCCCATGGTTTTCCAAATGCAGGCAAACGTCCTCTTAATCTCATCACACCTATGGAAATTAACCCGGAGCTAATGAGAATGTTCCATGAGCTAGTTGTTTCAGGTGCTTAAACTTACTCTCCCTAGTTCTCAATAACCAACTATCTCAATTGCGTGCTATTTATTATAAAATCCTTTGGCATTCCTTTTTGAAGGACTTAACGACGTGTGGCTATAGGTAGAAACCTCCCCAAGACTAGAATGACTGACCCTCTCCAGAGCTGAGTAATCTAGGATGACTGTCACAGGGTCTAATTTTCTTCTGATAGCTAGAAGAAAAGTTACTAGATTAAGTATTACGTGTCCATACGTCAGGTCACGTGGTCTGAAGCTGACTCGAAATATATTATCAATACTTATATAAATCAAGCCTTTAAAATGTTGACTCTAATAACATATATTCTGTTTTCTTTCTTACTAAAGTTGAACTGTTTCCACTTCGGTCCCGCTCCGTTGCGGTGTTGGAAGTTGAAGCAGCAGGCAATCGTTCTAATGAACACACAAAGGCTTCGTTATCAACAGATGAAACACAAGATACCGCAACGACAGGATTATAAAAGTTGATATCCGGGCAGTAGTCCCATTGACTCTCTATTATTCACAGTTTATTACTTAACGAGCTCATTTGACTTCGGGGTGTATTATGTGTAGTATTTGGAGGGGAGGGGGGTATTCTTTGTATATCCACCCCTTTATTCCCCCAATGAGGAGGTAATTTGTAATTCACTTTGAACTCGATCTAAGAGTTGTATAAGGGTGTCATCAAGGGTTGTGGAGAGGTGGGCTCCGGGTGGAAAATGATTCATAAATAAATTAACTGCTAAAATAAACGACGCCTTAATACTTAAAAATCCTATTTTAGCCATAAAGGAAAAATAATGGTCCAATAATGCAGTCTTAGTTTGACGCTTAACCCCGCTTACTGCGGCCGGATGGTTTTTTTTAAGGCGTCGCTCTCGATATAGACTAGACTGGGAGGTCGGGGCTCTTATCCTCGTCGGTTGTACTGGGGGCTGTTTTCTTTGAATAGTTTTCCATTCTACCTCCACGCAGATGCGGGTAGATTTCCTCTAAATGTAACCTTACACATCCCTAATACATTAGCATAATTACTACACGTTTGTAAACCCGAACGGTTAGTAGGACGCCGTGCCAAAATACTTGTAATAAATGCTCTGCGTTGGAACAAACAGAAGCAATGAAAACTACTTTCGCATCCACATAAGACAGTTTCTCGGCATAGACTTTTTCAAAATTTTAGTACGCCGGTTAAAAATGCACACTGCCTGTGTCTTACTAAAACAGAAACCCAGACCAGAACCTTCTCCTTGATAGGAAACAAACTCGTCCTTATCAATGGCAGATAACAATGGTTTTACTCCTGATCTGGTGTGAAATAAGGCCTTCATATCAGTCTTAATGTATAGTAGTATTTTGCTTGAATAAAAGGCCTTCCAGAACCGAGCCTTTAAGGCGGGAGTGTGGTTTTTTTTATAACTTTTTGTCCAAAATAAATTAAATTTCTCCACTAGTAACATAGTTAAATTTTCTTCACATGGTGATATCAATATTTCTCGAATATCTTTCGAGAATGTCCTGGAATTTAATGTCGACTTTTTATCTTCATTTAAAAACTTTCTCATCTAATGCTGCCATATTTGGCAGATATTCAGAATTGTTGTTATAACCATGTGAAGAAAATTAAACTCGTGTTTGTATTGAAGCAATATTTGATTAATTCTTTCCAAAAAAATTACCCTATTGACTCGCGTTACCCAAACTGTTTGCTCATGTGAACCTGTTGTCGAGTCGCCCTGTACATAATGTTACCTGGAGGGCCCGGTAAAAATTGTAGGAAGTGATATCCGGTCGTCCCTTCCTCTCTTTTGTTTTATCTCCCTTTCCCCCCTCCCTTTCTCTCCTCTTGGTCAGTGGCGTCACGCACACCAAGGTGAGCCCGCCCGCATGCTGGCCCTCCACAGTCTGGGGTACACCACTGAATTTTGAATTTAACTTTTTTTATTTTAACAAAAAGCAATCTAACGTTTAATTTACATATGGTCACACTTTGACATTTAACTGTTCCTTAATTGACACCTTAGGTAAATTAAAAACAAATAAAACACATTGTACAAATGTATCTTTAAAATAAAACCACAACGTCGGCGTTCGACTGATAGGACGTCACTATCTTAAGACGGGGAGCTTTGGGCCAAAATCCCGGTGAGGTGTACTTGGGGCGATTTTCCATCAATTATGTTTCTCTCTCTCCCTCCCCGCAAATGTGGGTACACTTAATCTAAATTACACGTTACTGGGTCTTAAAACATATCTAGGCGTATAGCCTGAATATATTTTTGTGATAACTTTATTATTGTAGCTGCTGTTTAATCAAACCTTGTCACAAGCTTAGGGTTGGATCATTGGAGGCTGCTAATCATACCTCGTCACAAGCTTAGGGTTGGATCATTGGAGGCTGCTAATCAATACCTCGTCACAAGCTTAGGGTTAGATCATTGGAGGTTGCTATAAAATAGATGAACTAACCCTTCCCATCTAACCCCATCCTTTTTGTGGGGCTCTACCTTGTTTTGAGCCATAAAGCAAACACAAACCTTGTTTTACATATTTGATTTTATAATGAAATTATGTCAACATGTATGGAAGGTTTAAAAATATGTTTACTTAAACTATACAAATTTTCTGAATTCATTTTATTTGTCGAGGACATTTCTTTTTTGAGGGTACATCCTGTGAACGTCCGATGACCATGACTAAGTATTCCGGAAGTGAATATTACTACAGCATGCTGGAGAAGTTGCCTAAATGTTCAGGCCGAGCAGGAAACATAAATATTTTGCTAGCAACTCTGCATTATAATTTGGGGTCGTGTGATTAAGTCGGTAATTGACTATTGTAAGTGCAAGCACCAAATCGGGGCTCTTAGTTTTGTAGGTGTTGGGGAGAATTCTAATTTCCGCCTAAAGGAACATCGACTGCGGAACTTTTGGTCGATTGTGTAAAACAGACGTACAATAATTTCAAATTGAATGACTTTATGTAAGGCAAGTTCACTGTAGCCATAAAGAAAATATACCTTCACGTTCCGCAAGGCCCTCTCATTGGCGTCGATTGGGCAATACGAGATTATCCAAGAATTAGGAATATTAAACAAAACTAAACATATAGGATTAATGTAAACTCGCCGCTTTTGTTTCTCTGAAATACTTAATTTACTCTGCTTCATCTAACCTGTAAGGTACAATACCCCCCCCCNATCAATAACATTGAATTGGGATTAGGCTCCTAATGCCGGGATCACGATCAACTTGACGTAACGTTCACTGACGCTTTGATCACGATCAACTTAATGTAACATTCACTTAAAGTTAACTTATGTGTGATCACGAGTCATGTAACTTAACGCAACAACTCGAACCAAACATCTCCATTCTAAGAGTATGTTTTTTGAGCTGTGATTAGTACTATTAGGTGACCTGGTGGTCTAGGGGTAAGGTGTCAGACTCCTATGCTAGCGTCCGGGGTTCAATCCTCTGTCCCGGCAAAGATTTATCTGATTACCAAACCCTTCCTTCACCTCTGACAAGACATCTTGTGAATGTGAGGAAAGCCAGGCCTCCACCGTGGTTCGGATTCCACGTTAAACTGTATGTAGGTCCTTCATTTCATCTCACAATCACCCTACCATTACACATTAGCGTAAGTGCGTATAACCCGAACGGGTAGTAAGACGCGGTGCTAATAATAAAAATAATACAATAGCCCCATGGCTTCTTTGGTGCTGACTGAGAGCTGACTTCTGACAGTCAACATTTAGGTATATACTTAAATTTTGACTATCAAAAGTGACAGCTGCTAAACACACTCTTTTGCAGATCACATGGTTCGGCGTAGGGATATATAATTTGGTCTGGTATCTTTTCAAAGCCGTCAGCTTCGAGCTGTCAGTCAGCACCAAAGAAGGCATGGGGCTACTGTAGCAAGCTTACCTTGAATTATCCTACTATAATAAAAATTGAGACTTAAAAAGCTAATGTTTTAGGGCAATGTGTCAAGGGTTAACCCTGCAACCTTTCTGGGTAGATGTAGCCAGGAGCGCAGGGACGTTTTTTGTCATGGAGGGTTGTCATGTTTGTTGAGAGGTATCTTTCTTTTACTTTGTGTAGCATCTAATCAATCTTGTTATACGTAACTGGTCGCGAGAATGACTTGCTCCCTCTCCTTCCTGTAAGTTAGTCAATGTACCCCCCTCCCCAACCAATCAGTTCTGGCGCTTGTAAACGTATTGTACCTGAAGACTTAAACTGACAACACGTTGCTAACATAGCGTCTTTCCTCGGGGTATAGACCACCATAGTACATTTGTCGATGTAAATCTTTGAAATGCACTAGTATGTATGTGTGTGGTGTCACTTCTGTTTGTTTGCAACAAAGTGAATATGTGCAATAGTGGCACAACTGTAAGTTAAGGTGAATAATTATTTAAAGGTTAACCTGTTAGTGCTTGTCACTTGCAAACCACTGAATCGGAACCATCAGAGGAAAGTGAATCAGAAGATGCATGATCTTTAGAAGAGTACATCCCTGAAACTCATGACACATAACCTCACCTCATCTAACAGGAGCTGAACAATTTGTTCGGTGATTTGAAACTTTCTCAAAATCAAACTGAACTGTTGAGTTCTAAATGCAACAATGGACCCTTTTAGAGCAAGGTACAAAGATTTCAAGTTTTAGAACCATACTTAGCTGTTTGTTTGGATATTTTGAAATGAAGAATTCAATGTGTGTATGCACAGACATGAATGGTTTGATGGAGTTGGGTGTTCAACATGATCTACATGAGTGGAGAATATTTATTTAGTCATATAAAGCTAGCTTAAAAGCAGTGCCATTGCATAATGGCAACAAACTTCCATCAGTGCCTTTGGTGCATGTGATTGACATGAGGGAAACTTATGAAAGTTTCTCTTTGCTCAAGGAGGGAATCAAATATACAGATAATGAGGCAGATATGCTGTGATTTAAAAGTTGTAATGCTTAGAGGTTTACAGGATGGATTCACAAAATACCGTTTTTTTGTGCTCCTGGGACAGCCGAGACACCAAAACCCCCCCACAAATTCAAGGAATGGCCTATGATGAAATTATACATTTCTGGAAAGGAAAATGTGAAATTGACGCCAATGATTGAGCCGAGTAAAGTTTATTTTGCCTCCACTTCATATAAAGTTAGGATTGATGAAGAACTCTCGAAGCTCTTGATAAAGGTCAGACCTTTAATCATTTGAAAATAATGTTTTCCAAGTTGAGTGAAGCAAAGCTAAAAGAAGGCATATTTATTGGGCCACAAATTAGGTCATTGTTGAAAGATCCAACCTTTGATGTTAAGCTTACAAATATCGAGTTAGCTGTTTGATCCTCTTTCAAAGCCATTGGTAACAGCTTTTTGGGCAACAGAAGAAACAATAAATATGTTTCCAGAGGGAGTGGTCTATTGGACAACTACAAGAACATGAGATGTAGAATGTCACTAAAAATTAACTTTTCACACCCGCATCTTGAATTTTTCCCAGAATTGTGGTGCTGTTAGTGACAAACAGGATGAATACTTTCACCAATATATTCTGACGGAGGATAATGGAACCCTTCCGACAATGGACCATTACTGTTGGTTTTTTTTTTTAGGGAGACTGATGAAACACCTTTTAAAAGAAAAGCATAGTCATCCCATTTAGTCAAAGAAAAATTAAATTAAACTTTGTAAATATTAATATAATGGCTTAGTGTGGATTATTTTTAGTGGAGTTTGTTTGTTTTAAATTAGTTTTTTTATGCTATCAAGAAAACATAGGTGAGCTCTGTGGGTTGTGATTTGTTTGTACTTAAACTGGAAAATAAATAGTTGCTAATGTTGTATTATTGTCTTTTTATTAGTGCTTTGTATCTTGGAAATGTGACATAAGAGAGAATCTGATTTTTCGACTGAATTCAGCACCCAAAAATTATTTGGATCCAACCATTTACAAACCAGTTACAGATTAAAATTTCAATTTGTTGACATACACCTGTGGTAGTAACCGCTATATTATTTTTGTATGTGCAGGCAAATGAAGATAAACCTGAAAGCTCCGAGGCTGTAGCAGTCACATCTGAACCTGAGGATCAAACACAGGTATGCAGGCTGTCTTGTCAATTGTATAGGTTTTACTAACACTAATAAAGGGTGCTTTAGATTAAAGGCTACCACACAAGAAAAAGAAAAAACTGCAATAAAAGTTTTAACTAAATCTTTTTTTATATTGAAAAAGAAAACTTAGCTACCTAAGCATTCTTTTCCCCTTAAACTTCCTCTGCCCCTACCCTTCCCCCACAAATTGAAATATTTTGTTGCATAACTAATTAACATTATTTCCTATTTGGCCTCAAATAATCTGGCTCTAAAACACCAATTACATGTCTAGTCAATTTTATTGCAAGTTAAATTCTATTCCTCTATACTTCAATCAAAGTCGGCCAGAGAAAGAGATTTCTTCTGAAAAACGCAGGGAACTTTGTAGGAATAAAATGGCCGTGACCCTGGATGTATGTAAAAATGATATTTTATGTTTGTGCAAGAGCTTGATTTTGACGGGTGAAAATCTCTGTAGGTGATAAAATATTTGTATAAAAGCATTCGTCGGATTGTTAATAATGGGAATGGGTGATTGCGATTGTCTTGTAGAAAATTGAGTCTGCCACCGAGGGTGATGCCACTACGCCACCCAAAGAAGAGGGAAGCATAGAAAAGAAAGAGGAAGAGGTTAAGGCTGAAGAGAAAATTGAGGTTAAGGCTGAAGAGAAGGAAGAGGAGAAAATTGAGGTGAAGGCTGAAGAACCTGTGCCCAAGACAGAGGAATTGAAAGAGGTAAGAATTGTATAATCTGAATATGGTTTCAACGATCTCTATTTCTCTAGTAAAAAAAACTTGTTATCTCATTTAAATAAAATATTATAGCACTGTAGTCTTTGTAGATGTTATATATAACAAGCACGCTGTATAGGGCCATGTCACATGGCAATTTATTGATTACTCCATGCTCCTTTGCTAATCCACTATAGCGTTAAAGTTTAAATAATTACATAATGGATATTTAACTTTTGATTTGTTGGTCGTGGTAAGCTGTACGTTTAGGTAACTAACCTGCTTCAGTGGCCGCATGGTTTAAGTCTCTACTCTCGCATTAGACCAGATTGACAATGACTGGGTTAAATCTAGGTCTAGTTTACTGAGGTTTTCACACTCCCGCCACACAATGCGGGTACACTTCCTATGAATAAAACCTCCTTGGTCCCTAAAATAATTAATGTAATTAGTACATAGGCATTGAATATAGAACAAATAGTAAGGCATGGTGCTAAATAAAATAAGTAATTCATGTTATGTAGTTAAATTATTTGACTATTTTTCTTGGATGATTTTGATTGGACGTGGTGATTTGTTAAGACGGTAAGCAATTTTTGTTTTTCTTCCGCCCACTTATTTAATTAGCGGCCTTACTTCATTCTTAGAAAAACTATTTCTGTACTTAGATCAAATTTTTTGTTTATTTTTTTAACTAGGTTTTGTAAATCAGGTCAAATCTCAATTCTTATTAGTTTAACTTCTGCTAGTTAAATTGAAACTGAACTTTCATTACACGTTCTTTTAATTTTGCCATAGTTTATTTATTTATTAATTTGTTGTAGGTTCCTGCATCCCCAGTTTCTGCAGTAGTGGAAGAGAAGGGGGCAGTGGTGGTAGTGGAGGTGGCGAGTGTTGTGGTTGCCGCGTTGAGTGAGGTGCCTCCTCCTCTCCCAGCTAGCCCTCCTCCAGTGGACACTGCCCTTGAAACACTTACAGCTCCTTTAGATTCACTCCCCACACCGGTGAGCCCACCTCTCCTGGATTCAGCACCAGCAGCAGAGATCAGCGTTGAAACTGTGGTTGCAGAGATGGTTGCCAAGGTGAGCGCTTTCATGATTACACTTGACTAGATGGACATTTTCATTTTTGATTTGTTTGTCTACTTTAAAACTTTTAACAGTAAACTTACCTTACATTGTTCTACTACGATAGGGCCATAGTATGGGCAGTCACGGAATGACTTCTACCTTTCAAGGTAAATTGTGTATCAGTGCAATATAATTGAAAAATATTCTCCCAGTCCTATATAAAATATATTATTACAAAGATTTGCATGTATTTTATGAAACGCACAGCTTGGCGTTCTTTTCCAATTGAATTGTTCTCTTTGATTAAAACAAACACACCTAGCTCTCAGTATACCTAGCAGGAATTCAAACCCTGATCATCCATTCTCTGGCAAAAGAAACTAAATGAGCTTGACGTTTAGGCTGTTGCCCGCAGTTGCGGGTCTTTTACTTTTTATACGGGGTGCTGTGTAACATGGGGGACCCACTTTGGCAGTGGACAAAAGAAAGTCTGCACGTAATGCATATAGTTGTCACGCATATATATTTTAAAGATTTTTGGCCAAAATGTTTGATGTTTGAAAAAAGAAATATTTTGTGCTATCTTGCACAAGTTTGCTGAGAGAGATTGGTTAATATATATAATATGCCAGGACAACTTTTGAAAGGTTTTATAGGCATATTTTTTTAATTTCTTTCCCCCACCACTCTAACAAATCTTGGCAAAAACAAATTATATTGTTCCAAAGGTTAAATCAATAGCATAAATTGTTTTGAGTTCAAATTATTTATGACCACTATCATCTTTTTCATGTTTGTACTGAGACATGTTTACTCTGTCTGATAACACTCTTGTGGCTGTCAAAGCTTGAAGATAATATTCTGTTTGCAGTCTACTTGGTTTCTAGTCATGTAAACCTTCAAAGTTAAATTGGGTTCCTGTTTTTATTTATGTACCATGATTTATCCCAGGGACATGAGGGATTTTTTGAAGGATGTGATGTACCCCTGATAATGAAAAAAAAGTTTGATGGATATTAAGTCTGATAAATAATCATTTACTTCTCATTTTTTTACCACTAAAGCTTTGTTAAAATTTGTAACAGCTCTTTAAATACTTGAAGAGCTAGTAGGTATTTGTTATTTTTGATCAAGAGCTAAATAGGGTACATTGGCTCCAAAAACGGTGTACACAACCGACAAACGTTTGTAAAATGATTATATGCAGTAGAGCAGTGGTTACTAAACTTTTTTAATGGTGTACCACCCCAACAATTTCCTAAATTTAAGTACCACCACGATGATTCTGAATACTTAACATTCCAGTATATTTTTAATGGTGCCCAGAGACAAGACAAACTTGAATCGGTGTTGCTCCATTCCAATCGCCTTTTAGATTTGTTTTTCCTTTGGTTGGACTTAGAGGCTTGTTGACTATCTTTTTATGACTTTAAGTTGTCTTCTCACGTATCACCAGGAATAATTGTACGTACTCACTGCACTGGCGCAATCAATTAGATGAAGCTGCATTTTCTCTACCCGTTGAAGCCAATATTGATAGATTAAAACGAACGGTGTTTTAAGTACCTACTCAATGTATAGTTTTAGTGTGATTTTAAAACCTTTTCCAAGCAATGTTAGTTCTGTTTCCCATAGTTGTGGTGGTAACTGAAAGCTAGCAGAAGCTTTAAAAATGGTTAAAAGAAAACTGTAGTTATAAACAAATGGTCTGTTGTAAAAGCTTGTCACTACCAAGTGACAGCAACTAAATATGTGGTCTTGTAGATGAAATGGTTTGGTGAATGGATACATGAAAGTAGATCTGCTAAATGTGTCCAGCTGTTTGTCGCCACCACTCTTATGGCAACTGGACTGTGTGTTGAGTTTTTTTGTTACTTTGTGGCAAACTTACCATATCATATGTTTTAACTATTCTTTAGTTAGTTTAAGTTGTATAATCTGAATCTGTGGTTTTATTTACTTCTCCTTCCTTGTAAATACATTTCCTCTATATTATTCCTCTACTATCCCATCCCCAATAGTGTGGAAAATTGAATGGCCCAAATGACTAAAAAGAGTTTTACATGTTCTTCAGGTGACTCAAGAAGAACCCATTCAAGCTGTTCCCAAAGTTCTGGAAGAGGTGAAGGATGCTGCTGAGCAGTCTCTTAAGGAGCCTGTAGCTATTATCTCAGAGGCAGTGAAAGAAGTAATACATTAGTTTTGAAACTGTTAATTAAATTGTGTACCAAATAAGAGAACATGAGGGTGCCAAAAAGTATTATGGAAATGAAGTACGTAGTTAAAAGACCACAAGAGGCCAAGAAATAGATTGAGGCGTTAACATAGTGTGAAAGTGAGAGAAGAATGGTGGAATGAGTAAACTAGAGGCATTTTACTAAACTGGGCTGTCCAGAGGCTGGAAACAGTTGATGAATAATGAGAAAAAATGTTAATAAGGGAGAAAGTATAATAGTTTTACTTTGCTTTATGTATTTTAAATGTTTGTAACTCTTAAACTATTTTTAGTGCTAGAATATATAGCCCTGATAATGTATTTACCTAACTATTGGGAATTGGACATAGGCCTACTCGGGACACATCTATTATAAATTGACGACCATTGTTTACTTGAAGACAGCTCAAAAAGTTTTAAGAATTAATCCCCAATATATCCCCGTGTCAATAGCCAACATGTCACTTTGGATAACCGTAATAAATAACACCTAGTTTTCAGTAAAATGCCTTTGATGTAAACTGCAAAAGAAAGTAAAAGTATTTTCTCAAATGTTCCAAATATCTGTTTGTAAGACAGGATATTTCTGCAGGCCTTATATTAAAGCTTAATTCACACATTTGCTGACCATAGAAAGCAGAATCTACCTGAGTGGATAAGCAATTCACACGCTCTATGTTGACCCATGATGCATTGCAACACAAACTTAAAAAAGCTGACCATCGACATATTTTCTAGTAAACCAACATAGATTTTAAGTCATTCTCATGTTATAACGATGTTGTGGCACAATCCAATACATCAATGCACACACTTTACATTAACGGATTATTTCAAATCTTCTCCCAATGACCAATGGAGCTGTCTGCTTTCTTCTGGTGTTAGAGTAAGTGATTAAATGTGAATTCACACTGATTTGAGATGTTTCTGTGATTTGATTTGTTCTCCCTGCCAAACATCTTGGGCAGAGCGGACAAATTAGAAAACAATTTAACTTAGTGGAACAGGCTCCTGCCAACGAGGCTGACATCCTGTGATTGGCTTAGAGCTCGTCATGTGACCAAGTTTCTGTTCTGTGGTGGGTGTTTTTTTTTTCGGCGAATGTGTGAATCTACAGTAACCTAGTGTTGAAGTGGTTTATTTAGATTTCACTCATTTTCATTGCTTCTTTTTGCTCCCGTAAGAACACATTTGGCCATGGATGCTCGTATCTTATGACTGATGTTATCTTTTCAGGTGCTGGACACAGTTGAAGTACCCCCAACTGTAAATGAAATAGTGAAAGTGGTGGAAACAGCCCCAACACCGGTTGAAGAAGAAGAAACAGCCCCTGCTCCTGTCGAACCCACTCCCACCTTGGAACCGGCTCTTGTTGCAGCCCCAGAGCCAACAGAAGCGCTGGTCAACAAGCTAGAAAATGGTTTCCCAGAACCAGAACTTGGGCAGCAGGTTGGCCACATTCCCTTTTTACTTGAGTAATTAACTAATTAGATCAGCAGGCTAACATACATTTTGTGGTCATGTTTTCATTTAAGTATGTTATATTATTTTTATACAGTTAAATCTACAGTATAATTTTTCCAAATCTCTATATACATCATAATGCTGTTCCCTTGGAGTAGGCAAACTCTGCATACATCTAAAGGACACAATTCTGTACTTAATCCATCATTACTAACTTTCTCCACATTTCCCTATCCTTGCATTCTCATTTTTGTCTAAGCAACATCTATAAACATTAACAGATGCTCTTGTATCAATACGCCCAAACATAAGTAGGATGCTTCTTTCACATTGGCCATGGATTCCCTTTCAAACCACATTTCTTAAGCGCCAGATTGTCCATAAGAATTCTTCCATATACATATCTTAGATCTGTTTCCAATCACATTCTCCTTGCTCTTTATTTCTTTTGACCAACAAACCAATGTTTCACGTCCACACAAGAATTTGGGACTGGCTGTAACTTGCCTTTAGCTTAAACTTTCCCTTTGAAAACTCTTTGAATTAAAATAATTCTAAAAACTATTCTATTTAACTATACTAGCTCTATTTAATGACATACAAATACTAAGCACACAATTATTTGATTTGGTAATATAAGCAAGCTATTAACTGAAAAGTGTTTAAAAGTACAATAGTATGTTTATATAAGCTCTCACAACACACCATTGTTGACCTGTGGGGTAGTCCATTAACAGGGGATGCTAAGTACATAATTGGGGTTGTAGTCTAAGACACACCAGACACTTGCCCATAAGGGACTTTGGCTGTATTCCTCGAGTCAATTTGAGTCCTTAGGCACATTCTGCTCCCCAAATCACCCTCTTGCCACCTTTCAAAGAGCAAACATTTTCAGAAGTGTAACTACTAAATGGTATTTGACTATTATTTATGATACAATTGATATAACTCTATAAGGAAAACCTCTTTTCGCTTTATGAGGTTATTATATTATATTTGGAAGAAGGTACAGGAAAGGTGGATAGAAACATATAAAAGGGGGACAAACACAATATGGCCTTTACAATGGAAAGAAGAACACAGTTCACACTTTACACTGCTGCCAATGGACAAAGAGGTAATGGATGTCTCTTACAGAAAATTGATCGTCACCGCCCAATCCCCCGACCTAGGTTTCATTCTATCGGAACTCATCAGGGAGGAGTGTGAAACTCGCAACGCAACTTCCTAAAAGAGAAAACCAAATAACACAAAAGAGGAAATGTTCTATTATTCTTTACCATTTTCCTTTTTTCTCCTCTTTTGTGTTATTTGGTTTTCTCTTTTAGGAAGTTGCGTTGCGCGTTTCACACTCCTCCCTGATGAGTTCCGATAGAATGAAACCTAGGTCGGGGGATTGGGTGGTGACGATCAATTTTCTTTAAGAGACATCCATTACCTCTTTGTCCATTGGCAGCAGTGTAAAGTGTGAACTGTGTTCTTCTTTCCATTGTAAAGGCCATATTGTGTTTGTCCCCCTTTTATATGTTTCTATCCACCTTTCCTGTATTTTCTTCCAAATATATTATGATACAATTGGTAAGTATTAATTTGGAAAAATTAAAGGATGAGTGTATTCTATGTTTTCCTTGTAATTTGTGGCCTAATTACTCATTTTGGGGGAGATGGTTTGTGGGAAGAACTGTATTTCAAAACACTTGCCCGTGTTGAATGGTTCAAGCTTTCCCAATGATCGGTCATTTTAACTTGGCGGCTGTGGGTCTGGCCTAGAAAGTGAGAAGGAATACAAAATCCTACATTCCTGATACTATTTAGGTGATGGAGAAAGGGGGGATTGAACCCCTTGAAGTTGAATCCACTAGTGGTCTTCTCAATTATTTATTAGAAAGTCTCTTTGGATCTGGCAACCAATGGCAAGGTCACCAGTTTTATGTGTATACTGGATAACATGAGTATTTGTTGAAGCTTAAATTAATCTGTACAGATTATTGATGAACCTATCAAGAAGAGTGAAGATGTAAAGTCTTCAGCCAGCGAACAAGTCAGCCAAATACAAGAGTCTGTTACTGTGAGTATTGCTTTTCAAACAACTTGATATCTGTTTGGGCTATCACACTTAGGTGGTGGCTTCAGCCCAAACCTTTACATTATTTGGGGATATTTTGCTCTTTACTAGAGATGGACTATTTGGACAACTTTAATTTGAAGTGAAATTGTTTGGAATGCGTTTTTTTTAAGGTTAAGGCTTTTTTTTAAAGGTTAAGGCTGTGTCACTGACATATAATGAAATTGTTTTTAATGTCTTAAGTCATAAAAAAAGCGATTGCAGTAATTAATCATATTAATAAAATATTGTTCTTTTGTCATGTCATCCTCCCACTTCTAAGTTGCTCAATGATGGATAGCGTTATGATAACTTAATGCAATAAAACCTTTGATTTGTGCCTGTACCAGGGAATTTTAGGACAAACAGACATTGTCAATGCCAAATCCTGGGAAAGGGTTATATAAAGTTAACTATTATCAAATACAAAAAGTGTGGTTTTTAGTTTGTTATTGTATATAGTTAAGAGTTAAAATGTGGAGATCTTAGTGATTACTTGAATTAAACTAAGTTTGATGGTATTTTCTAGGTTGGCAATGATTCTACGGAATCATCAAAACCTCGTACTCCTGTTGAAGAATAAAATATCAAGTCAAGAGATGAGTAATTGCGCTCAAGTTAAATTTTTTACTTGGCTTGGTCTTCACACTGAAGCCCAGGGAAATTAAAAAATGTTTGGACCATTCCTTAATGCCGACAACGTAAACATGATATAGTATGTACTGTGTGTGTGCATTTAGGGAAAAATTTACATTTTATGAAAAGGGGATGAAAAAAAATTATATGGTTGGTTTTCAAGCGATAAGGTCCTCCACGAGTGTTGTGCTTGTGTGCCTTGAAAGACCCTAGCAGCAAGCGGAATTTCAGCTCAATTTCTTCCACCCAGACATCTTTTTGTGGACCAACATTTTTGGAACAATTTTGTAATCTAAAATTATATTCAAAAGGATAAAAGCCCCCAAATCCTTGGATAGATATAAAATTAGGACGGAGAATAGAAAGTGATAACATAATTATACACTTGTTCATTTATAGCACAAATAAAAAAAATTGTTATATGGAAACCAATTGTGTAATACCTTAAACTAAGGTAATTGATAAAAGAAGAAAACATTAAAATGAAATCAAAATTGGTGCCAAATAGTGATTTCAGTGTAAACATTTGAAAGAGGATTGCAGGGTGGACTTGCTACATACTAACCCCAAAAACTTAAGGCCCAGGAGTTCACAATTAAAAAAACTTGTAATTATGAAAAGAAAAGAGAAATATAGTAAATAAGTCCTGTTCATCAGAAGAGAGTACAACACCAAATGGACTATGGCAGCATGGTTAGAGATAATGTTAACTTGGATACTCTTGTTGCCTGTTCAAACTTGTCTTTAACTCTTGGTATATAGGGAATGTTGTATTTATATTATATTAAATAATTGTTTATATAGAGATGATTGAATGGTGTGAGTAGTCTTGGTTTGAAGACGAAAAGAAACTGTTATCAAAGGTTGAGGACAGGGATGTGCCTTTATTTGGTTATATATTGGTGAGCGCTCCCACATACTCTTGCAACATCTGCAAAATTCACCAACCTTGCGTCTTATTCAACAGCAGACTACCATGGAATACCCCATGAAAGGCCACTAAGACTGCTCCACAGAAAATATTTTGTACCAATTACAATGCAACTGCTGCATTGCTGAATCCATTGGCTTCACCACAGGATCCGCTAAGCCATTCTGCTGTAGTCCATTCTGTGTTTTCCTCTATTTTGCTGAAGGAGGGGACTGATATATCCTTGAAAATTACATATTGTGTTTTGTTATGTTTTAATGGTGAACTTAAGGGGTCTTCAGTTTACTGGTATGGAGGCCTGGACCTTGTATCTTCTTTGAATGTTTAATCGAAAAGATAAAAATTTAAATTCCTACATACAAAGTTTTCATGTTTAATTATAATTTTGCTGTGCTATAATGAACAAACCTAGTTTCTTTCTATTGCCTGTTCATTTTTAATATAACTTGCGAAGAAAACCTTTTCTTGTCATGCTGCCAAAATTCTTGAAACATTCAGGAACACACTATAAAAATAAAATACTCTATAGAGTTTTGGAAGAAGAAAAAAATTTTATATGAAAATTGTTCAACCTTCATTTTAGAGGGTTACTTATTATGGTAGCACGACTGATACGACTTGCAGATATTGTATTGATATTATAAGTTTTTCTTTAATTTGTAAAATAGTGGTTTTAAATAAAAGGCTGGTGAAATGATGAGTAAATACTACTGAAGTAACAAATAAATGCGTCTAAAATATAATTGTTGAATAATTTGGTGGAAAGGATGAACCATATCGTAAAAGGCAATGTCTAATTGATAGAAATTAAATTTATTAAGACTGTATAGCACAAAACTAACTTGTGAGATCATTGAAGGCTTACCACATTAACAAACTAATGGAAAAAATCTTGCAGTAGGACCTACTTAAAAAAAAATTACGTAGTTTTATTTTAACGAATCTCACTGTCAATTAATTATAAACTTATATTAATTTTTATGCTCTCACCAGTAAGTGCAATTTTCTACCAATTTGTTTGACAAAGGTCAGAATTTATACTACTAAAACCGTCTTTTTATATTCGTAAAAAAGAATGCCATACCACGTCTTACATGTGTCAAGCTAGATATTTATGAAATGAAACATTTTTGATAGTGTTATATGTGGTAAATGACAATATCTACCCTAATTCTCGATTTTAATTTTTCTTAAATGGTAAAGGTAGAATATATTTGCTCTATCTATCATTCAGAACAAGTAGTTTATGTAAGAAACCTCTTCTTATACACCCTTGTCTTTTATAAACTTTTTAAACTAGCTAGTATCACTTCTCATCGAACTATTTTTCCACTTGTGACATTTGATCAGATTTCTTGGTAACTCTTTGTTTAAAGTTGTCAGTAAAAACTTCTTGAACGTATAGTATTTAGTGTTACGATTGAGTATTTCAGAGTATAGTCTCATCATTTCGTTACATAACGTTGTAGTTTAGGTAATTTTTTTTGCCAGTGAAAGGTATACAATTTTGTACATTAGAAGTTAAATTTAGAAATATTTAAAAAAGTGTCAATAGTAGAACTATAAGTGGGAAATGGGTTTTTGTATGAATTTCTACATATATCTGATTTTATAATGTAGTTAGCAGGAGGGAAAAAAACATCACAAAAGCTAAAAGTTAAAACTGGCCAAGAAAAATGAATTTGTGCATTATTTTTGACAGTTTTTTCGAACTATTTTCTTAAAATGTTTTTGTATGTGTACTATCAAAAATATTTTGTATTGTTAAATATTTTCCCCTTGCTTTCTTAAATTTTAGGATTCTTTGAGCAAAACAATTTTTCTCTTCGTCTATTAAAGGGAAAAAATGTTGAAGCCATACACTATTTTGTATAATATTTCTCTTACTTCTAAGATCTCTGCCAAGGTTGATAGTATATTTTGAAAATGTAAAATTGATTTTTAACTTTATACTTTAAGCTTGAATGGTTTAGCATGTACCAATAGTTTTAGAGCTGCTATCGCAACGCGCTATGTGGGGTTGGAAAAAAGGCTCCTAGGCAGCTGATTAAAATATCTTTATTGGAGAATTATACAGCATTAGATTAGGCCTAAAAGAATCTTTCATGATTTTTGTCACAATCTGGGGATATGTTAACTTGTTGAAATCAAATGAGAAGTTATTCACCATCAGAACTTGGTAACTAGTAGCATCCATTTCTGACTGTTTATCACAATGAATGTAAAAAGATAAACAAGCATTGTGTTGGTGTGGGACAACTATTTCTTGCTAACCCTTCCTGAACACAACGAATATTTTGGTGTCGCAAATATTGAAACTACTCTTCCTTAGTAAAATAAAGTAATGATGTACTACATTGATGATGTTAAATTTGCTCTTGTTTAAATTATAGTTATAAAACCAAAAAGCTCCCGCCCTTCCCCATTTTAAACCCATATTATCTTATTGTATGTGTACATGTGTGTATTAAATTTATAATTAATAGGATATATGCTTGAATATGGACAGATAATAATGGTTATTTAATGTTGATAAAAAAAAGTCTGATCTGAGACATAAAGCAAGTGTCCATGTTGGTTCTACCTTAAGGTTCTTATGATTATTTTGAAACTTGTAATTGAGATTTTCTAAATATGTTGCATACTCTATGACCACTATGAAAGAGCTCGTCTAGGTGAACATTATAACTGTAGGTTATCATTTATTATGTTGGCAAAGAACTGAAAGAAGTTTTCATCTGAATGTACTTTTTCAGAGTGGATACAAGTTTAGCCCGTTTATTCTAAATCTGCCATTCACTGTGTTAATCGGCTTGGTTACTTCCTGAAGGGTTGTTCTTTAGATATTGATCACCAAAGCGAGTAGTGACATTTAAAATTGTTTAAACTTACAAACTGGCTTTGATAGATACTTGCTAATATTTTATCAGTACATTCAATAGCTCAAGAAAGAATACCTTTAATTAAATGTGGTGAGAGAAAGGAAGCCTCCTATGGTTGTTGAAATTTAATGTCTAAATGTGTTATCGTGTCTTAAATGTTTTGTCTAAAACAATTTCTAATCCACCGTTGACCAGGTAAAAGTTCAGGTTATATCTTGATTAAATATCAGAATAGTTTAATAAAACCATTTTGTGTAGTCTTGTCTTTGTGTTGCAAACATCTTTTCCTCACTTCACCCTTTTTTTAAATGGGTGTGCCATCATGTATTCATGTAATGTGTGCATTGTAATTAGGGTAGTGATTTGTTTCTTATTGTATATTCAAAACCACTGAAATGCTGTCTTTTTGGGGGAAACCTTCATGAGAACTTGATATTTTTTACAAAAGCCATTAATATAACTGACACATAATAGTATTTGGCTAGTTATATTTATATATATGTATTTACTACCAAGTTTAAAAAGTTAAGAAATTATACACAAACAACTTCATTGCATTTGTTAAAATGTACAAAGCAAATTACTTTGTAATTAAACTTGTATTTATTAAATGCCAATTAATATAATTTTATTCTAAGATTACTTGTCATAGTTTAGAAAATAAATAATCATTTTAACCTTGATTGTAGAACATTGAAAATTAAGTCAATGAAATTTAAATAAATAAAATTTGTACAGTATAAAATTTGTTTTAATTGTTCAAGAAAATTAGACCATAGCTCTATAATATATTTAGTGAACTGATGTATGTGTAAACATTGTTGATCATAAAACCCTAAATTAAGGATCAGACCCACTTAGAAATGGGTTGACCCCATGCAATAAAAAGAAAGATCAACAACCAGACTTTGGTCAATAAGCTAAACATACGTATGCATGGAAAGATTATAAAAATGTGGATTTGACTGAAAGCTAGCCAAAATGCATTTGAGGTAGAATGGAAATGTCGCCTTGAATGGCTCTGTAACACTTGACAAAGACTAAACAAGATTCTGCCAGAATTGCAAAGTAAAAAAATATTGGGATTTATTTCACTAAAGTACGAGAGCAATGCATCTACCATCTGAGAAGACTGGAATTTGAAGCGGTCGGGGGGGGAAACACTGGAATAACCTGAGAACTTCAGAGTTAAAAAAAAAGTAGGGAAACTGTTTTACTACAAATATGAAAAATAATTGAATCAGTAAAATAAAATGTGATCAAAGCTGCCTTTTTGCTTGAAAGTGTATAATAAATATATTATATAATTTCCTAATTACCTGTGGACAAATCTAATAAAACCAACTAAAAAATTAAAACTTTTTGATCACTTAAAAAACATTGTAGGGGCAGTATTACCGATTTCAGTCGGGAATGTTAGAAACTGAGAAGCGTAAACTGGTGAAGATGTCAGGAATTGCATTGCTCAAGTTGAGTAAACACGTTTCATGGCTCTGACAGATGGTTGGTTGGTTCCCTCTTTAATCAGTTTTTTCCCTTGAAGGCAAATTCCTCTGTGCTTGAAAATTAACAAATTCTGTCAAACACTCAACTTTGACTTCTATAATGCACTATAAGTTTGGGTTGCGCATTGAAACACTAAGGCACACCAAGACTAAATGATTTATATCATGAGATCATAGTGAGTGAAGTGGGACTTGATAATTTTGCTGCACACCAAAGCAAAATAATTTTATTTTAGGAAGGGGACATATGATTACAACTGATTAACTAAAATGAGTGAAGATGACATTCCCATGATGTATTTGTATTTGAAGATCAGGAAAAAGTATTGGGTACATCCATATAATTAAACTGTGTGACTGTTCTGTGGTAGTTTAGGAAAATTTTAAAGAATTTATTAGAATTGGTTAAATCTGGCTTGACCTAGATATGTCACCTGGAAATATTGTATGAGAGAGTAAAAAAGACTAGTTAAGTCTGTTGCTTTAATACAAATCTTAAAATGGATGTTGCCATTGAAATGGTGTGTACCCATCTTGTCACTTACATACAGTTTGAACACACAAGCGATACCTATCATAAAGAAAATTATCTCCTATAGCTTACAACCTTATGATTGATATGTTTGGGTGTCCATTCCACCTGAAGCATATCAAAGACAAAATTGAATTAGCTAACCCAGTGGGATGGACAAACTATTTGTCTATCTTGACCTTCCTCAAATCATTTAAAATCAACTTTAAAGTGTGTTAAATACCCAGCATATATTTAACATCAATTTTATCCAAAAATATGATTGTCAATTTTGACACCAGGTCTGTGGTCATATAGCAAAATGCGTTTGTCTCCTCATACAAATAAAATTTAAGGGAAAAGGTAAAATAAATGTTCATATAACAATTATAGTAAAATCTATTACTTGCGTCACTCTTATGATAGACTAGACTAGCGATGACCAAGGTGTACTGAGCGTGACTTTCTGCTCTACACTAATTTGGGTACACTTCCTCTAAATATAACCTTCCTCATAACCACAGGGGTTATAACTTGTACAGGTATTAGGATCAAGAACTGTGTGAAATAATATTTAAGGTTGATCCACCAAATATAAATGGTTTGTTTGGGGTTAAGTTTTACACAAACATCTAGTCAAGCCGAATGAGTAGCTCGTTAGAGTAATCCCAAAGTGAGGACTGCCGATTGGACTGAGGCTTTAATAAGAACAATTTTTTATAGTAGTGGGTGTCCTAAATAAAACCAGCCCCAAACGCACATTCTTTGAAAGTCCAGTTTTATTTGGGACACTGAATAAATACTATAATCACCTTTTCTATAGGTGTGAAGGCAGAGGAGCTTCATTAGGCAATGAGTGCAAGTTAAAGGAAAAATTAATTTTCCAAAGTTCTAGAGCTTCAGATCTGTACAATGAACAAGCCGTAGGATGGTAGGAAATGGCTGTTGTGCAGTTCCCAAATGAATATTAAAATCCCTACAGAATAACTACAAATACACCTATTAACTTTTATTAAATACATTTTGTACAGCACAGTAAAACAAGTAATAAACTCTTTTCCAACAAAACAAGGAAACAATATGTTACTTAGTTGATTTCATTTAACACACTTAATTCAACAATAATTCTGAGAAATAACATGGAATGGTTGAGAGGAGTTAAATTAATCTTATTTTCAGTAACATTAATAAATTAGAGCGCAGCCATTTTTAAAAGAGTTAGTCTGATATTAAAATTAATACACATAAATGGTAAATAATACAGTAGAACCTCACTAAACTGGACTAGGATTAATCGGTACAGCCCTTTTCACAAAATAATACATCAAGTTGTGACAGAAGGGAGCGCAAGTAATTTTACAGTTTTTATAGCATTTTATTTGTTGGCCAAAATAAATCAAATATTTCTCCAGTAGCAGCAGAGAGATTAGTTTTCTGCACATGCTAATATCAACAGATCTTGAATATCTGTCAAGGATGTCCTGGAATTTTGTCAAAACGTTTTATATAAGGGGGAAAATTTTTGACAAAATTCCAGGACACCCTTAACAGATATTCAAAATCTGTCGATATTAGCATGTGCAGAAAACTAATCTCTATGCTGCTACTGGAGAAATATTTGATTTATTTTGGCCAAAAAAATTCAATTCTACAATAACTGTAAAAACACTTGCACTCCCTTCTGCCGCACCTTAACAAACAGCGATGAAAAAGTGTTGTTATTAATTATTTGAATTATTAGTGCAAGAAATGTGTGTTAAAAGAAAAAAAGATCAGTAATTTTCACAAACCTATTAGTGTGGCATGTGTATTTGTATAAGCCCTTTTTAATCATAATTTGTCTTGTTTTGAAGGATTTTTTTTATTATCCAAACACCTTCAAGCCTCAATTAATGAGGTTCTACTGTAATGTTAAATGATGGATTAGGTCAAAAACCATTTAAAAACCCCTTATGAAAATACAACATTCCAGGTTACTGACACACATTTCATTTACTTTCAATTAACAAAGATGCTGTAAAAAAATTAACTCCTTTATTAACTATTAATCTTTTAAGACATAACTTGAACAAGTCTTGCCAGTTATAATATGTGCTATAGGCTTTCCTATAACACAAAACCTGCACGCTGAAAAAGCTTTATTCAAGGTAAAAGGATTGATTGACCCCACTATGGCCATTTCATTTTATTACACCATAGTGGAAAAAAGGCATGGTAAGCTAGTCCTCTTTTCAGGGTAAATCAAGTGCTGAGACTCCCACAAAACTTTTTTCACAAGTAAACATATACAACAAAAATAATATTAAAACATGATAACTCTTTAAATATTAGTGTCCAGCACACTATTAATCGGATGAAGGATTTTTTCTAATGTTTGAATGAGAGAAAGTGGCCCCGCATTTGCATGGAGGGAGAGTGGGAAACCACCCGCAGTGCATCTGACCGACCTGATCTCATCTTGGGCAGTATAGTCTAACACGAGAATGCATAAGGGCATGGAAGTGGGTTGTGAGGGGTTTAACTAGCGAAACAGTGCTGGTAAAGATTTGACTGAGTCAAGCTCAAAAATCCCCGACAACCAAGGAGTGATAATGCTGAAAAGAAATGTTGCAGCGGTCCAAGGCGTCACTATTGTTAGGCTAAGATTGTCAATGGCAGGGAGATTGGAGTTTGACTCCTGATCGGGCGGGGTTTTCCACTTTTCCTCCATGCAAATGCGAGTACATTTCCTCTGATTCCAACCTTCCTCATCCATAGCTCATAAGTGTAATTGTTAAAGAGCCTATAGCCTTAACAGGTAGGACGCAGTGTTTAAAAAAGTATTGCCTTAACTAATTTATTTTCTGACAAGCAGTGAAACACTCAGTAGGTTTTTTTTTACTTTGTGTCACAGGACTGATGGGATTTCTATCAACTGTCTGCATCCAAGGTACTAGAGTATTTATTTAACAAACCTTAACAAAACGACCAACACTGTTTCTTTTCCATTGGTTTCAAGATTTATTTTCTCTGGAATTAATAGATAATTCACATTGATGAGGAAGTTAAGAATGTTTTACTCTGGCAGAATTAAAATCTCAACCCTAAACAAACACACTGACAATGAACTAAGTTAACAAGTAATCATATGCACTTTTGTTATGAGGGTCGATTGTATTTAAAAATGTTTACTAACCATAATAATAATTAATTTACCACTACTGACACCCATTTACAACAATACTGAAATGTTTCTATGCAAGTGTACTAAGGAGTTAAACATTTAAAATACAGAGAAAACAAGTCATAACTATTCAACCTGCCATACATTGAGGAAAACATATTCCTTTTAAAGCGTATAACCTGAACGAGTAGTAAGATGCGTTAACAAGCAGTTTCTTCTCTTAACAGGTATTTACAGTGATGAAAAAAATCTTTTAAAATAAACAACATCAAAGTGGAAACAAAAGATAGAATGTGAGTTTGTTTCAAAATCTACCATAGTGAAGAGTGAACTGATTTGGTCATAAAAATGATAGAAGACTTCTTTTAGAAGAAGATATTATTGGAAAGTCAACTGTAGGGATACAAAGCATGTTTTAGAAAGGCTTTTGAAACTAAGGAAGAATTAATTAAACTAGTGAGAAATAATGATAACTCACCTGCCCCAAGAGAAAGGTGTGGGGGTGGGGGAATAAATGTTTGCAATTTAGTGTTTCTGATTTTGTTACATTGATTGAATTGATCATAAAATTCACTAAATCATTTCCTCTCTCTTAGTTGGATGTAAATGATCATCTCATAATCGATTTTCTTGCAGATGCACAATAGCGAGTTAGATTATTGCTAGTGGACTCGAAAAATGCATTGGGTCAACTTTAGATGTTCTTCAAACTTAAATTATCCTTGTAAATAAATATATTATTTTGAGTAAATGTAATTCTATATTGTAGACGTATTTTATTAGTGTGGAGTTTATAGCATAACGGTGTTGCCAACTTGAAAAGAAATATCCTCACACTGACAGTTCTTAAGCTCAAAACTAGCCTACTAATAAAACACCTAGAAAAATTATATTGTGGCTGTTAGAATTTGACTTTATTTGTTCGAGGAAAACTAGGTCTGTGTATCTATTATCTAACCATTTACTTAGAACTGCAATATTTCACCTTTTTATGTTTTTTTAAAATTATATGCATATTTACAGGCATACAACACTACAACTTGAGGTACCTGCTTTCAGATACAACACAACGCTACCCCTCACATCAGTGTCAAACGATTGGAATGGTTACCTTTTTTTAAATATAAGGTCTACAGTGTTTATTTTAGTAATAAATGTCTTATTTATAAAAGTTGGGTCTGTATATGATGACTAAAGTGAAAAAAATGCATTGCTTCAAATTGAGATAATTTTCGAGTTATGACAGTGGTCTGGGAGTTAGCCCGTCCTAAGTATGGGGTAGCCTGCAATCCCATAGGGACGTGTTGATACCTTTCACCTCCAATTTGGTGTATACCATATTTTGAAATAAACAAACCACTTCTTAGATATCTCAAGATTTTATCAACGTCTCAGCATTTCGGTAGACTCCACTCCCTCAACAATCAAGTTGAAAACTATTGCTTCATTCAATTATCTTCTAAATATACAATGTCCATCAATTAAAATCCTTTTGTATTATTTGTTATGAATTGCACACTTTTTTTAACCATGTATATTAAAACTATGCCATTATATTAAGCTGGATAGTATTAAGTATAATGCTTATACTAATGCCCATGAGTCTTTCTTTTTATTAAACGTTCTCTTGGAAAATATAAAAATTAAATATGTCATTTATAATATTTTTTTTACTAAAGAAATATATAATCACTTAAACTAAAAATCATATAAAAATTACAGTATTTTATTCTTCCACTCAGCTAGAAGAAAATATATGGTAACTTGCTGAATACAACATTCACATTTTCAATCACTGTCTCATAGCTCAAAATCATTGTTAAACATATAATATGGATTGATAAAAATTGATTAAATAAGGTTATAGTATAAAAATATCTCCATTTATGTAAATATTTTTCTTACTATAAAATAAGATTTAATGTATGTGTTTAACGAATAAGAACAAAGTTACTAGGTAGGATGAATTTTGAATAAGTGCAGGAAAGAAAAAACTGCACTGTTTTCATAGAATGTGAACACTCTTTCTCTTTTATTAGTTGGCACTAATGTTTAGTCATTTTATTCTTTCCTGTACTTTATCCCATTCATACAATCATATCTCTTAAAGTAAAAATAAAATTTCCTTTTGGAGATTTATGTGGAGCCCAATAGACCACGATGTTGCAGAGATTCCTTCAATGAATAAAAAAATTCCACCTGTTGCTCACTTTTCAAACTGTACACGTGTTGGAGCAGCTTTTGAGGGGAAGCCACTCTTATGAAGCTTGTAATATAAACATTAACAAATGTGGCCATCAAGAACTGACAGTCGAAACGATCCACAATACCTCCGTGACCAGGAATAATGTCGCTAAAATCTTTAACCTTAAACGCCCTCTTGAAACCACTAGCGAAGAATCCACCGAAAGGGCCAATGACAGAACTGAAAACGGACAATGACAACGAATGCAAGATAAATGGGTACAGCCTGATGGTATAGGCAGGTCCTGGCAGTAACCCGATAGATGGTAGGGTATAATTTTGAAGTTGGAAAAGAAGTGATGGCTCACAATCTATTGTCATCTGCTCCAAAATTTCATTGTATTCTATTGGGCAGATGAAATACTTGTACTGACACATCCAATAAGACATGAGCGCCCCAATGATTATTGTACCAAAACCTCCACCAATGAACCCTTCCCAAGTTTTTTTTGGTGAGAGCTTAATAAGGGGTGTCCTACCAAAGAAAAAACCAAAAATGAACGCCATTATATCATTAATTATGACCATTGAGACTGGTACAATAAACCAGATCATTCCTTCGAAAATATTCTGTATTATGAGATAGCTTTCAGTCACTATGATAAATAACGCAATGTGTGTCCATGCAAACAACGAGAACTGTTTCATGTAATATTTCTTGACGAGAGAGAGAACAAACCAAATGAAACCAACCAAATACAGAAAGAATGAAATGAAACGATGATGAATGATCAGAAAATGAAGGTAATTCACTTTATTGATAACTACTCCAAAATAATCTATCAAGCTCTCCCCATAGCAAAAGTAGTTGGTAGTGATCAGAAAATACCAAGAGAGGGATCTGAACCAAGGCAGGCCGTGTATTCGATACACGGCATACCCGATGTTAATTATCTCTTGAAAACATTTAACTTGCACAATTAGCGTGATAACCATTAGAGCCAGGGGTCCGCCATAGATCAATAAGACAAACCCAAACATCATCAAGATGCTGAACAACGCGCGAACAACATAATTTCTCCATTTTGCGGGTAGGTCTTTCAAATAAGTTTCTAGGACGTGGGGAATCTTGTTAGTCCCTTGGGGGATACTTATGTTAAACTTTTTAGGATGTGTTTCCTCAGAAAACTTGTCGTCCTCTGAATCAAAATCTAGTTTCTGATCACTTTCCGAATCTGGCGATTCATCCTTGTTTTCTTCGAAGCTATTTTTAGGATGCCTACTTCGAACTTCAGGCATGATTGAAGAATCAAGGTGTCTTACTTTAACCAGTAAAAGAACAAAACAAAAACTATTTTCTTAAAGTTAGTCTTTATTATTACTCTGCTGTTTGTTTTGTGACTGTGATTCCAACTCCACCGTTACAGGACCATCATTTTGAATGAGCACTTGCATGTAAGCTCCGAATTTGCCATCTGAAAGTTATAAAAAAATAAAAGCATATCATTATTTTAAACAGAACTCAATAGAAGGACTCGCCATTTTCTAAATTTAAGATAATTCAATTTATATACCTTTAAGAGTAATTCTTTGACAATCTTAATAGATTCTAACATTTTATGAAAATAATGACTGTGTTATCAAATTTGCCTGGACAAATTATTTGATAACTATAAATCTAATGTTGACACGATATTAGTGATGTAGCCAGGATTTCAAATCATGGGAATGTAAAGGATAATTCCTCCTTCCCCTATCTATCAGTCTAATCATAACCCCTCCGTCCCCCTTTTCCATCCCTATTGTGCAAATACTCCCCCCTTCCTTCATCTAACCATTGCAAGTACATATTATTATTATTATTATTATCAGCACCGCTCATTCGGGTTATATGCACTTACGTTGATGTGTAATTGTGGGGTGATTGTGAGATGAAATGGAGGACCTAGAGTTTAACGTGGGATCCGAACCACAATGGAGGCCTGGCATTCCACACATTCACAAGTTGTAATTAATACACTTCTTGTCAGAGGTGAAGGAAGGGTTTGGCAATCAAACAAATCTGTGACGGGACCGAGGATTGAGCCCCGGACCCCCAACACAGAAGTCTTTACCCCTAAACCACCAGGTCACCTAGTACATATTGAAATTGTGTTAGATCAAGTTTCATTTAACTCAAAAAAGCATACCATGGCAAATGATAGACTAAAGGTTATAGAATATTTTTAAGCCAAGATACCAGAGCAAAATGAAATAATAATAACAGGCTCAAGTATATGGAGGTGGTTTAGCCTTTGAGCCGAGTTCTTTGGGGGAGAGGGGTCACTGCACGATATCACATGATTTATAACTCAAAGAGTGTGCTTAAACATGAAATTCTTAAGGAATATATTTATAAGGAACTTAAGAGTATATATGTAAGCAAAGCTTCAAACTTAAGCCTGTGTGGTTGGTTAACTAACTAGAGAAATACTTTTAAAGCCTTTATTACTTCGTTTTAAAAAGGAATTTGTTAAAACCAGTAGACCAAGAACAAAGTGTCTACAGGCGGTACGCAAGAACTTTAGTGAATACTTAGTGGACCGGTAGTGTGGTCCCGAGCACACTATCTAAACAACAATGTATCAAAAAATACTATTATCTGCACAATGAACTTGGATAACAAAAATTAATGACCTGAAATAATTTCATTACTTTTTAATTACCTCCAAGAATAAAATCTCATTTTATGAATTTTTAATTAATAATTACAGTACTTTCATGAGAGAAAAAAAAATCCCATTGCATGACCTTATCAAGACTGGTAGGCACCCTGAACAGTTATAATCTTTTCTTAGCACCGTGTTTTACTACCTGTTAGGGCTATACACATATGTACTAATTACACTAATGGTTTTAGAGATGAAGAAGGTTGTATTTATAGGTAGTGCACCCGCATTTGTGTGAAGGGAGAACTTAAAACCACACTTAGTACACCCGACCGATATTTTAACCTCGATCTCGTCATCGCCAGTATTGTCTAATGCGAGAGTAGCACCTTAGACTATGCGGCCACCAAAGTGGGTTCTATAATAATCTATAGTTTATTTTGACTTATAATAAAATTTATATTCATCATAGACCCTAGACTATAGTGAAACGACTAAAGCTATCCAAACCAAGAATGCGATACCAGAAAATAAAAACACACCTTGAAATTTTTTTCACCTCCGGCCCTATTTTTCAAGGTCGCTTGCCCTGCCGCCAATAACCAAAAGTGACAACTGCAGATCATGAATAATGGAAAATAAACCTACCTTTCACCAAATCTGGTTGATACTGGCTTCTTAAGAGTGCAAGGAACTCATTGTAATATTGCTCAGAAGTGTCTCCTGACATAGCATTGTGGAAGTCTGGCTTGTTTCCTTTGAGAACTGAGTAAAGGGTGAACTGACTGATACACAAGATCTCTAAGCGTTTGTCCTTGACACTGACGTCCCACTTCTTGCCTTCTTCATTCTCAAACAGTCTTAGGTTCAAAAGCTTCCTAGCACTAAAACAAAAAAAAGAAACCTGTAGAAAAGTAAAATTTAAAATGGTTTTGTTAAAAAAAAAGTGACTGTTTATATCCCCCTGAAATGGTTACCCTCCTTGGGCACCCTCCAAAAGGAAAATAAATGTTTACTTTTGTTTTTATATCAGTGTCTTACTACCCATTTGGGCTGTATGCCTATATACTAACCATGCTGATGTGTTAGGGATGAAGAAGGTTGAATTTTATAGGAAATGTACCTGCATTTGTTTGAAGGAAGAGTAGAAAACCATCTAGGAAAAACCACCCTCAGAACACCCGACCAGGATTCAAACCCCTATCTCCCTGTCATCAGTGGTCTAATCTAGTGCCAAAGTGATGTCTTATACCATTTGGCCACCAAAGCGCAGGGTGATTTTTAATATTAATAAAAAAAAGCCACATTCTTGTTTTGATATAATTTAACTAACTCTCGAGGGGAAAATTTTATTTATCCAGCTGACTTGTTGAAACAAAAACGTCTAATGACATTTTTTGACCAAAATAAATGAAATATTGCTCCAGTAGAAACAGAGTTTAGTTTTCTTCACATGGTGATAACAGTTCTTGAATAATTGTCATGAGTAAAATGGCATTAGATGAGAAACTTTTTAAATGAAAAGAAAAAGTTGTCATTAAATTCCAGAACACCCTCGTCAGATCTTAAACAATTTTGATGAGTATGTTCTATCGATGAATTCAATTAAGGGGAAAATGGCAATCAGAATTTATAATCAAATCTGAGACCCTTAGTTTACATGCTAATTCCACTAAAATCACCATTTTATTATCATAAATTATGACAATAATGAATAAAGTTATATATCAGGGTACCTATCTATCGTCCAGGAAAATCCAAGACTAACCAAGAATTTGAAGTGGTCGAGAAAAAACAGGAATTAGTAAAAAATTTGGTAAATCTAAAAAAAAAATCGGGAAAATGTTTTACTAAAAATATTAAATATAGTAATCAGTAAATTACAATATGATTCAAATTGTTTTTTTTTGTAGCTGTATGATATATTTTTTAATTTTTTAATTCCTAGTAGACTATGTTAATTCAAATAGAAAAACATGTTTAATTAGATTTTAAAACTTATTATTATTCATAAAAAAAATTAATAAAAGATTGGGGGGGAGTGTGTGACATACTTTTGAGTCAGTAATTTTAGGGAAATGATCATGGTGAATCAGGGAAAAAGTCGAGAATTTCATTGGTCAAGTTGGGTAGCTTCTACGTATATACCCTTGGCATCTATTTTATTGACTGGATAGATTATTATTGAATTATTTTTAATAATAGTAAAAAGTTTTTGAAATAAGTATAAACTAAATAAACAAATATGATTACTGTAAGTGAAAACCCCGCTTCAGTGGCTAAATGTTCTTAGGCATAACTCTCGTGTTACCCTGACCTGCTGATGACAGAGGGGTCAGGGTTCAAATCCTGGTCAGGGCTAATGAGAGTGGTATTTGTCTAAATGGTCTCCCACTCCCCTTCGACATAAATTTAAGTTAATTACCTCTAAGAAATGCTTCCTTCCTCATCCCGACCCCATTAAAGTAATTATCATATATGCCTATAGAGCCGAAACAAGCAGTAAAAATGACAACCTGGACCCTAAAGTCAAACCCCGGGACCTGTGGCTTGGTGCGCCAATGCTCTACTATATTTTTCACTTATATAAATTTATTTTATATATCAGAACTCATCATTTGGATGGTCATCACCTATCAGTTTATGAGATACACAAATTAATAAATAGATGAAAGTTTGTTTCGACTACTACACTTTTATTTCTATGTAAAACTAGGGTGATTAAACTGTACTCAAGCTATTCAAACCAAATATAAAGAATATCATTATAAATCTCAGAATGAAATAGAAAAATGAAATAACTGTTAAAATAATGGATATCAAACCTAAATTATTATTATTAGGCTGCTTAAGTTTCCTGTTGCGACTACAGAAAATACTATTTTACCATCAATACAAATATTTATAGTGGTTTTTTTTCACCCCATCTTAGTACCTATATGTGTTATACAAATAAATTATTTATGCTAATGGGATAGAGGTGAGAAAGGTAGAATGTTATAGAAAATTTTATTTTTTATTTAGCTCTTTGTCTTACTACCTGTTCGGGTTATACGCTTAAATACTAATTACGCTAATGGGTTAAGAATTAGGAACATTTAATAAAGAAGAAGTCAACCCACATTTGTGTGGAGGGAGATGTGAAAAACCATTTAGTAAAAACCACCCCCAGTTCACTCGTGCGAGATTCGAACCTTGATCTCCTTGTCTTCGGAAGTCTAGCTCGACATGAAACCGGTGTGTTGGCTAACTACACCACTGAGGTGGGTTTGGGAGGAAATGTACGGTACCTGCATTGTATGGAGGAGATTTAAGAAAAGACCACCCTTAGTAAACCCGACCAGGATATAAACTCAGATCTCCCTATTGCCAGCAGTATAGTCTATAATCTAATACAAGGATTATGCGTTAGTTAGACCATGTGAGCAGAGGTACTGTTTTTTACATTATGTCATCAGTATAACCTTTATTCAGATGTGATTAAAAATATATTATATAAAAACAACTATTTACAATGCACTTTTTTTTCTGCTCATCCTGTACTAATTCTCTCTGTAGGTATATTCTTGAATGGAGACAAGACAGTTTTACCAATAAAATTATTTCCCTTCTTATTAAAATATGTTTATAAACACTATTTCTCAGTAATGTTTCAGTCGGTAAGGTTAAGTAACTTAGTTGAAATAATGTCACAAAAAAAAAGTATGGTTCCAATAATCATTTTAAAATAAAATTGGTATTTGTTATCATTAACATCTGAGATGCAAATAATTGTCTCGAGTATGAAAAGCTTGTCAGATGTGATGTTATATTATATTGTGCATGGAAAGTTTACCAAGTGATGTTAAATCATGCAGTGTATTAAAACCTTGCCAAAATGATGTGAGATAATGGTGCCCGTGTATGAAAAGCTTGCCAGATGCGCTGTTAGATGTTGCTGTATACGAAAAGCTTGCCAGATGTGTCGTTAAATTATGTGTATAAAAATATCGCCACATGCAATGTTAGATTATGTTGGGCAAGAAAAGTTTACCAAATATGAGAAGTTAAATTGTGTAACAATGTGTGGGAAAATATGCATTATGTAAGTAAATAATTTTTATGGACCAGTAAATATTGTCCTTGTTTTTGTTTTTTAAATACTTTTAAAGAGTAATCTTTGTCTTCATTTTATGTGACCAGTCCTGGCCTTTTTATAACTTTTTGTCTAAATGGTAATCTGATAATTTGTTATTTTAAAGCAACCATGCATAAAATACAACATCAACAATACCGTAGCTTATTTTAAAAACCAATCCAAAAACTATAATACTGCTTGCACACACTGTGAATAAAATACTTGTGTTACCTATAAGTTCAAACCAAACACATCAGTGACCTAAGCAAAACTATATATGTAGATGTAAAATCTATTAAGTATTCATAGCTCTGTTACATAACTATGAAAAAGAGACATGCTAAGGTCAAACTACTGAACATAAAACAATTGTGTAGTATTTTTTATACATACCAGTAGTGGCCTATATATATATATATATATATATATAGTATCAGGCACTCAATTTAAAAATGAAAGACAATTTTTTTCTTATGATCCACTTACATGTACTCCATATCTTTCTTGGTATCATCTCTGGATATGCCAATTAAAACACATAAGCCTTTTCCAATTGAATTGATTAATTCATCTTCAACTAAAGAAGAAAATTAAATGTTATTTTTTATATAAATATGTTGTAGCTAAGTTGTATCTAAGTTAAATGGGGGGGTTATGGGGCCGGGATGAACCATGGTGGATGTAGCAGTAGTAGGCCCGACCTTTGAAATAATTTTACACTTTCTTGATGCTTGAAACTTGATAAAACAGGTTCTGGTATATGGTTGGGTTTTTTTTTAGTTTGACCAAGGTAAACTTGTCAAGAACCACTTTTTTTTTTATTTGCACATATGCTGTGAGAAAGTGTGTCACTAATACGAGGTAGGCCTAGATTATTTTACTAGCCTTCCTGTTTAGCTACCATATAAATAAAGGCTTACAATATAAAGAAAGCAATAAAGGCAACTATTAACTATCATTTAATTTTTAGTAATATTCCTTATAATTGTAGTAAGGAAAAATATATAAAATTATTAATATAAGGAACACACCTAAATGTCACATACAATTAAAACTTAATAGGTATGAACACCTTTTAGTAAGTCAAATCAAGATAAAATAATTGATTGAGTGGAAAATAATTGTATTTAAATTAAAATTATTATTAGCTCCATGTCTTACTACCCATTCGGGTTGTATGCACTTATGCTAATGTGTGATGGTAGGGTGGTTGTGAGATGAAATGAAGGACCTACAGTTTAACGTGGAATCCGAACTACGGTGGAGGCCTGGCATTCCCCACATTCACAAAATGTCTTGTCAGAGGTGAAGGGAGGGTTTGGGCAATCAGATAAATCTGTGCCGGGAACAAGGATTGAATCCCGGACACCAGCACATAAGTCCAACACTTTAACCCTAGACCACCAGGTCACCAATTTTATTTAAATTAAAAATGTCTAAAATTATTTCATTTAGAAATATCAAGTCAATTACAAAATAATTGTGTATTAACTAAATATAAACAATATTTACCAGTATGAAAAATCTTTGATAAGAGTTTTACAGGTACGATCTACTAGATTAAAGTAGAACACATTGTAGCCTAGCTGTAAAAATATTATCAAAGATTTTTTATAAATATTGTTTATATTTGGTTAATACACAACTATTTTGTAACTGACTTGATCCTATTTCTGAATGAAATAATTTTTGCCTTTTTGAATTTAAATAAAATTATTTTGCAATCTATCAATTATTTGATCTAGATTTGACTTACTAAAAGGTGTTTGTACCTATTACGTTTTAATTGTATGTGACATTTAAGTGTGTTCCTTCTATTAATGATTTTATCATTTAAGTAGCAGAGTTAGCTTAAGAGATTATTTTAACCAGTTTTGGGTTGACATGTTATCGATAGTTGATAATTATTAATATTAGATTGGATAAGTGTATTAGGATTAGTTTATGCTTATTTCTGATTTAAACATGTACAGAACTTAAATATTAGCCTGTCTATATGCCTTGAAAGATTATTTTAGCTTTGGTTTGAAGTAGGAACATATCTATTATATTTACTTAGCTTGTATTATTTTCAGCTGGCTAGTTCCAAATATAGTTTTTATTGGGTTTTTGGATTGGTCAGGCTATTGTGTTGTATTTTGCTATGAGAAACTTGTACGGAAGCATAATTTACGCAAATGAATTTTTCCTTCATAAAAACACAGTAGCTTAATTTCAATATAAAATAACTTTTAAAGCTGATAATAAACTATTTTAAAATTATAATGACCTAGATAATGATACGTCAATACTATAGTATACAACCTCATAATGTTTACATACTAATATTGCCTAAACTAGGAAGCAGCACTGTGGGTTCAAGTGTGTTGCTGTTCGAATAGTTTGATGCAGTCTTCACTATGAAAACCGCGAGAAATGTAAAATTATCAAGACTGCATCAAGTCAAGTGTACTTGACTATTCGGATACAGTAAAAGAAAATGTTGAAAATAAAGTGTGTAGGAAAAAGACCGCAAGGGAGGCCAAGAAAAAGATGGGAAGAACAGAAGAAGAAAAAGTGTTGAAATGAGAGGATAAGAAAGGAAGAAATTGATGGAGGAGAAATGGTGGAAGGATAGAGAAAGATGGAGACATTTTGCTAAACTGACCTGGCCACAGGCTGGAAATAGATGATAATGATGATGATTATGAGGAATCGAATATAATTAAGACGGGGTTTTCGTGAAGGCAAAGAAGTTATTTTTGTGTATGATAGTTAATTATATAAACTAGACCTAACTAAACTACAACTAACCTTTCATGCATCAATAAATTTTAAAAAAAGTTAAGTTGGGATAGCTAATATTTTGAAAATAAACTAGTATTTAAAGTTTTACAAACATGTTAATGGGTATGAATGGAATATGACTACTCTTGCACTCTAGTTTGCTACCAATTATGTTTTTCCTAATAAGAAAATAACACTACCAGACAATGTTTTTAACTATATTTGACACCCACTTCGATGGCTGTGTGGTCCAACGCGCTACTCTTTCAGTATACTAGACTATCGATAACGGGAAGATCAAGGTTTGAATCTCGGTCGGGTGTACTGAGGGTGATTTTTCCAAACTGCTTTTCCACTTTCCCTCTACACAAATGCTTGTAAACTCCCTCTGAATATAACATTTCTGATCCCTAACCCCATTAGCAAAATTAGTAGATAGGCATATAACCCGAATTTGTAGTAAAAATGCGGTGCTAAAAAAAACTACATTTGACACACAAAAGGGAAAGCTGTTAACACGATTAAATTAAGAAAATAATATTTAAACAGCTAAAACATGTAGGTCCTATATTTTATTTTGTAGCCATAGTTTGTTTTAAACTTAATCATTTATATGCTATGAATTACTAATCAACCCAATCTAGTCAACCTCTCGTGTGAAGTGAAAATAAGTGGTGACCATCATGGTGTAAACACAGTAGCTAAAGGTTTATTAGTCACAAAATAATTAGTTTATAATCAAAGCAAAATATATTTTAACTTTCCCTTTTATGTGTTAAATGTAACATATAATTAATTATGTCTTGTAGTGTTATTTTTATAAAAATTTATTTAGCAAAAAGAAAGTTTGGGTACTATACACCAATCTTGCAATAGTCGGTAGGGGTCGACTGCCTGTGCTGATGAGAATGGGATTCAAAATCCAGTCAAGTGTGCCAATGATGAGTACTAAATGATTTCCCACTCTGTCTCCCTCTTAACAAATGTGGGTATATTTACTCTAAATTCTACATCTCAAGTCTAAATATATGAGGAGCCCAGATTTATATAAAGACTTATATAAGCATTTTCAATAAATTGTTGAAGTTCAGTAAGTATATAATATAGTTGGTAAACAATACTGTAGGCCTTACATAATTATTAGGTAATATCAATCTTATTGTGGGCATGTAGGCCCAATATTATATTTTGAAATAGACTATAGCTTCATCATATATGACTTTAATCTAAGCTTAAGTGGATAAAATAAACTTATTTACCGGTATTGGCTTGCTTACATTTTGGCATATTTTGTAGAAGAGTAAACAAAGTAGAATTACATGAATGACTTTAGCGATTAGTATATTATAAAGGTTAAAATAAATTAGCAACACTTACCCGACACACTGGCTTGTACTACGCGTTGAATTATTGCTTTCATTTGAAACTTGAAGCTGTAAAATACAATAAGATACAAAATGATTGAAGATTATTATACTTGTTAAAAGACAATCAAATTCTTTGACGTCACTGACATACCAAGCAGAAAACAATCATTATCACGTTATTTCAATTCAATATATCGATAGGATAATATAGTCGTGCTCAAAAACAGTCGTCTATCGCAAAATAATCGCAATCTAATTTATTATCCAGAATGAATTTTGGCGAGTAAATCAGAAATATTTTGCAATAAGTGGCGTACTCTAGCGAGGATGATAAAAGCTATATCAGTTAACGAGCCACCGAATATATAAATACAATTTTAAAACTTTTAGAAGTAATTTTCAGACTTGTCCTTCAAACAAAAAGTATGGAAACATCTAGCAGCGGGTTGGGTAAACCGGTCACGAATCGCCTCAAGAGGCGAATAGACCATAAAATGTGGCGATATTGAGTTTGTTAACTCTCATAGTAAACACAATCACAGTTTCAAATTGGCGTGTGCTGGTTGTAGCTCGATATTTCCTGCATTTAATTGGAAGCATTCCGCTTTTTGTGTGAGTCATTGATGCAACACAGCCACCCCATTCCATTTCCCAACGATTTGTTTAATCTCTGCCTTCATACGAAAGGATTTTAAGGGAAATGGTCTTACATTTTTAATTGGAACAATTTTAATCATTTGCGTTAGTTCATTTGAGGCATTTAACTGAGTAGTTAAGGTGAGCATGTTTTGAATAAACTTACTAATTACAATTGAGTGAGCATACCTAATTTCTTAATTTTTATATGGTGTGGAAAATCTAATTTCTCATTCACCACACCTGTGTCTATATTGGAAAATATGTTACCCACCTCTGATGAAAAGAAGGGTCGAATAAACTACTGGATTAAAGAAATCATTTAAGAGTTGCTTAAAACAAAGTTTATATAGTCACACTTTCTATAATTTATATTAGGTACCTATAGCTTAATTTTTCAAATAGTCATAAGATAATAAAAAAAAGGGGGCAGAGCAGAGTTTTAATTGTGGCAGTTTTATATATATAGTTTGAGGTTTGAATACTATTTTTTAAATTTGAATTCGGGGACCACAACGTCCATTGGTAGGAGCAATAAAATAACAATGAAAACATAAATAAAATTGAAGGATCATTCAGTATAATTATTATTATTCATCCACAAAAATACCAGTGTTGTCAAGATATAAGTAAGATCACAACATAAACTACTCAGTCTAAATAAAATTAATAATATATCTAAGCTTTATAAATGAGTGATAGCTTTGGCTTTGTAATAATATATTAGAAGAAAAAGATTTGGTCTTATTTTTATTCGCATGGTTCTTTTATAAATTTAAAACATAACAATCTGCACCTTGCGGTGATACATACTACGCTAGTAGTAATATAAACTTTAAACGCAAAGAGGGAAGGCCATTGCAGAAACATAAAACTAGATATTGCTTAGTGTTTCACTAATGTTTGAATTTTGTTTTTATTACTATTAATTTTTCTACAGTAAATTATTAAGATCCATTAGAATAGGGAAAAGGTTGTATTGTAAAATGTTTCAAATGATATAAAAAAACACTAATGAAAAACAACAAGGGGATGCAAGCAATAAATATAATTAATTAACTAAATCTATTATTTATTTTTTAATGAATCCTACCTTGCCTGATTCTTTCTCGAATATGAGTAAAGTAAAGAACTCGGTCAAGAAACAATCAATTTTAATTTGTTTTAAGATTAAAAAACTCTGTACATATTAACCTTGGTAATTTTACAAGACATATCCTTACCATTCATAGAACTTAGAAATGTAACCGTTATACCTCATAAATTTGACAAAATAATGACTATTGACCTCAAGTTTTGTTATTGCATTATTTGTAGATCATTGTCTAGTAAGAGCCAAATCTAAAAATTATAGGGTGTTAAATTTATGCATGTATAATATTTTAGAAGTCACATGAATTAAGCTTATATCTCAAATCTTGCTTTGCTCACTGCTCAGTAATGTGAAGATACGTAATCCTTTAAGTTTCACCCGAACTTGCAGTAAGACGCGGTGCTAATAATAATAATAATAATAATAATAATAATAATAATAATAATAATAATAACAATAATAATAACAATAATAATAACTTTAAGTTTCTTGGAATAGTATTGATATGGTATTTTTTATTGATTCCTAAAATTCTTAGGAATACGAATATTAAAACCAAAATAAAACTTAACCAATTATAACATGAGGCTGGGTCTCGGAAGCCCCATTATAGTGGTTAGCTCTATTATTATATTACTAAGAATACTAATACTAACTATGTACTTATTGTAGAGAAATCTATCCTATTTTAATCTAGGGATTTTTGAAGGCAAAGTTTTTTTAAGACAAGTTGTGGAGTTTCATCTCTTTACGTTTGCAGTTCTGACGAACACGTTGATTTGTTTATTTTGATCTCCTTTATTTATGATTTTGATCATTTTCGTTTACAAGCTGACAAGTTTTCCACTATTACATTAAAGTTAATACTATAGTGGTGGTCAATCTAAACAAATTACTTATCTTTTAAATAGTGTCATTGATCTAATTTCATTTAATAAGTTTAAATAAATAATTTCAATTGAGATGTCTGTTTATAATACATGTTTTATCCCCTATAGTAATGATGCTATTGATATTTTACTACAGCTTGGATCTGATGGATTATTGAGTTGCTCAAATGAATTGTTTGAAAACCTAATTCAAACATTGAACAGATTAGATCAATTAGATGAACTGCCTAAAGAAACTCTCATATTAAAGTTACAAAATCTCTACCTCCTTTTAAAGTTCAAATTAAAGCTACATCAAGGGCAAGATCAAACATGTGATAAACCTGTAACTTATTGTGAAAACATTGTTCATATTTGCCTCAAATTGTTGAAACAGGTCGATCCGTGTAATGATGAATCCTTGATAGCTCTATTGTGTAATGTTCTTTCTCTATCGCTAATGCTTTTAGATTGTAAAACTTTTTCTTTATTAGTGCCAAACATAGCAAAAGAATATAAAGGCTACTTACAGACTATTTTTGATTCATTTGTGATAAGTGATAAATCAAACAAACTTGCAGAAAATTTAAACAAAACTCTAGTTTTCTTAAAAATATTTGAGTCAATTTTAGATGCTGCTATTGGTCTCAAAGAAACGAAATCAAGAAATACTTCTGAGGATAGCGTACAATTGCATCTTGCTTTGTTAAAACTGTTTGATGATGTTCCTACACATGAATTAATTCTGAAATTGATATCAAGTAACCAAGAACAAATTGCTCTGAATACTTTTATTTTTACTGTTCCAAAGTTAATCACCTATTATGGAGATGATAAACTGCTTAGAAAACTTTGGAAATCACTTATTACGCCTTATAAGATAGATAAAAATGAATTTGAAGTTTTATCACATGCTTATTTTGTAATTTCTGTGTTATCTGATTTCTACCTTCCATGTAAAATAAGTGATACTGATATTGTACTAGAATTAGCAAAAGAAAGTACATTTTGGGAATTAATTAAACATGGGCAAGTACACCACGATCCCATGGTACGTAAACAAGCGTTGTATCTCATGAAGCGTGGGATCGAAAACCTCATGCATAGTGATTATGTGCTGACCTTTGCTGACACTTCAGCAGTGTTTTGGTGGGACTCTAAATTCTCACACGATCTTAGTAAAATTTGGGGAGTTTTTTTCCTTATCATTGAATCTTTGGAGGAAAAACAAACTCATTTAGTAAGGCCAGTTTTGCCACTTGTCCAGAAATTGATTGAAACTACTTCGGTTAACTCACCTTATGGCACCATGTTACATTCATTTTGGGCTATGTGTGTGTACCACAGAATCCTAAACCATGACAATATTTCAGTTGTCAAATGGGGCATTGTCAGCTTAAGTCATCTTGATGCAGATTTTTTGTTAGCAAATGATGTTAACACATTTTTAAGTACATTTTTAAATGCACTTAATAATTCTGTTCTCTATGTAAGAAACGAGAAAGATAATTCTGCAAGTGAATTGGAATCTGCACTAATGAGAATACTTTCTTCCGTGATAAAGTCCTCTCATGACAGATCAGTCTTTTTTTATGATTTGCAAAATATCCTGGGGCCCTGTCCCATTATTTTATGTAAGCAGTGCATTAGCAAGCATTGAAGGCACGCGAGTTTGGGGTGAGGAAGAACTACACATTCTCGTAGAATTTATTAAAGATTCTCTTAGTACTCAACACATTTATATACGTGGTGCTGTCCAATGTCTTTTATTAAAAGCATTAATTAATCTTGCAGACACCAAATGTGTCACTATCTTTAATGTTGCAAATGTTTTAGGGGCATTTAGTAGCTCTGAATCTTTAAAAAGGGGAACATATCTTTGGCAAACGACAGTTAGCTGGCTTAGCTCTTTTGTTAGCAAAGAAATTGCCGAAAATTTTGTATCTGTGTATTTGAGCCATGCTATGAAAACTGAGCCTGGCAACAGCATGACAATTTCAACTACAGTATTGGCTAGAATAATGTTGTTGCTTTGGGACGCCGAGTTGATTCCAATAACAAAACAAGGAGATAACAAAGCTCTGGAAATTTATTTGTTCAAGCTGGTCGATTGTTTCCAGAACTGTGATAAGAGATTGTACTCTAGTGAAGATACACAAGAAAACGCTTTTAAAATTCTCGTTAATATATTGCAAGAAAGTGATTCTTTTCAAAACACTAGTGATGATCATACTAAAGAAATGATTTTGTCAATCATAGAGGCCTCAATCAATGGTATAATGGTGTTCATGATGCGTAAACTTGAGTCTGCTTCGCATTTGAGAGATTATGATGCAATACATTTTTATATGAGTTCTCTCGACACATTTTCAAAACACTTGAGATTGGTTTCTATCATCGTTCGTCATCTAGAAAATCTACAAAAAAAGTCGTTAGACATCTATCTAGGTGAACGTGTTGTTCATCCAATCCGTACTTATTTCAGCTGCAGTATTTTGGCTTGGATATCCAAAATTGTAAGGAAAAACTCTAAAGTATCTAGCCTAGACCAAGTTATAGCGAAACAAAAGATTCTTGTAGAAAACATTATAATTAACAAGAATATAAATCATGTCCTTGCAAGGGAGGACACGGATACTATATTAACGCGAGACTTGCATAATCTATGGGGGCATGTTACCTCCGAGTGTATTCAAAACTCTTGGTCTATGTTTGCCCTCTACCTAGATATGTACCATGAAACTGGCACTCGTTTAGCGATTCTGGCCGATATAGAGTACATCTTGAACGAAGCTTTGGTTGCTTTGGAAATAAGCGGAGCTGGAGCTCTAGTTTCTGTGATGGAAGTGATGAAATATATTATGCCTCATATTGTGACAACGGATAGTTTACAACTGGTTTCGAAATTTATGACACTATCTTGGAAATTGACATTTGAAATGCGCAAGACAGAAATGTTCTGGAAAACCATTCGTTCCTTTGTGTGGATGGCATTTCAGAAAGACAGTATGATCAATGAAACACTTAAACCATGTCTAAAACAGGTTTGTACATCTTATTAATCTTTTCTTCTCGCTGGCTTTTATTAGAGTTGGGTCGATTACACTATTTTATAAATCCAAATTTTCAATTCCGAATCTTGGGAAAAATGCTAACATTCTTTCTTAACTTCTGTAACTAAATTTTCGTTCTTTCTTATAGGTACCTAATCTTTAGTCAATCATATAATCATTAATTATAATTGGTATTCAACTGCCAATACACTGTATTAGACCTTTAAAATCGATTTCACTAATAAGATTGAAAAAAAAAAATTATTAAGGATTTGAGTTTTGAATCCAAATTTTTCTTGATTCCCCTAATATCTTGAACAATTAGAGGGTCCCATCCTTGGTTATTTTGAATTAAGATTTATGATTAAAGAAAATAGTTACTCAATAGCAATTTTTTCAATCTTTCACCAGTAGAATATCCCTTTTTAGAGCCATGGCCTAAAAAAACTTACCTATCCCTTCCAGCTGTCAATAAAAAAAATTACCTGATATCTTGTAAAGTATAAATATTCATCATAAATTTTAGTATGGCTTTAGTGATAAGATAAACAAATTTGTGAAAGGGAAAGAAAGGTTTATGAAAATCCATTACATCACATAAAAATCTGCATTAATTTATTGCATACTCGCTGAAACCTTTTCCAAATCCCGGGGGCTATGCGTACCACAGTTTAGGAAACATTACATAAAATACCGTAGTGAACTCATACTAGAAAGGTAGTTATGCCCTGATTTTGGTTGGAAGATTTAGAAAATTGCAAACATATATATTTGCGGCCAACAATGAATACATTTTATTATATTACTAGTGTATAGATATTAATAATATCTATATATTTATATATTTTAGCACCGCGTCAATAATATTTATAAAAATTGATGGCTGTATTTCACATGACTTGAAGTATGAATACATAAAAATTAAATCTAGTACCTAACTTTATGTTAGTTATGTCAATTCATAAAAACAATAAAAACAATTGACCCCCCTTATGCCTACACTAAATCCAAAAACACAAAGAGTAGGCCTAAATTTTGATTGCAAACTGAAGAAAAAATTTAAGAAGTATAACTTTTTTTTTAATGTATTATAAATCAGAAGTAATATATATGTTTAGGTGACCTGGCAATCTAGGGGTAAGGTGTCAAGACTTCTTTGCTGGGTATCCGGGGTTCAATCCTCGGTCCCAGCACAGATATGTCTAATTTCCAAACCCTTCCTTCGCCTCTGACAAGACGTGTATTGATCACAACTTGTGAATGTGGGGAATGCCAGGCCTCCATCGTGGTTCGGATCTCACGTTAGACTGTAGGTCCTCCATTTCATCTCACCATCACCCTACCATTACACATTAGCGTAAGTGCATACAACCCGGACGGGTAGTAAGATGCGGTGCTAACAGTAGTAATAATAATATATATGTATAAAAATTCATATTTGTTTCTTTTTAATTATCAATAGCTGTGTTCCTTTATTCTAGTATGCAAATGATATTTTCTCTCATGGAGATTCGGTGGCAGGGTTGCCCAATGTGCTGGTTAATCAGTTAAACCGCGAGGTAATTAAGTCAGGGATACATATCCTTGAACCCTTTCTGGAAATTATAGTCGAAGCTGTTACGTTTGGCCCAGTTCACAGGAGGGATCAGAGGTGAGCAAACACAATCATACATTTAACATCTATGTAACTATTTGTGAACCCGTTCCGGTGGCCGCATGGTCTTGCAATAGACTAGACTGCCATTGACGGCGAGATCAAGGTTTGAATCCCGGTCGGGTGTACTGAAGGTGGTTTGTTTGTTTTTTCCTAAATGGTTTTCCACTTTACCTCCATTCAAATGTGGGTAAACTTCCTATCAATTAAACCTTTTCATCCCTATTACATTAGCTTAATTATATGGCCATATAACCCAAATGGGTAGTAAGATGCGATGTTAAAAAAACTATTTGTGCATTCAATGAATAGGGGTACAGGGAGTATATGAGATAGTAGAGGAAGCAAGACTGAGATGGTATGGTCATGTAATGAGGAGGTTGGAGTAGATGAGATAGTAGAGGAAACAAGACTGAGATGGTATGGTCATG
>CABFVX010000022.1:0-11892 GCA_902151425.1 Timema shepardi
AGATGTCTTGTCAGAGGTGAAGGAAGGGATTGGTTATCAGATAAATCTTTGCCGGGACCGGGGATCGAACCCCGGCCGCCAGCATAAAAGTCTGACACCTTACCCCTAGACCACCAGGTCACCAACAACATGGAGGGAGCGAGGTATACTGTTCACAGAACTACTGGTAAAGTAAAAATATGTTTAAAAACTCTTTGGGTTGTCAGTTAAGTTTTTTGCGACATGGGACTATACCATTGCTCTACCAGCCACAAGAGTCCCAAGTTCCAGCACAGTCTGTACCTTGTGCCATGTGACACCGCGCGGAATGACGATGGTTTGCGTCCCGGGTCTGACTATATGGTGGTTATTGAACAATGGCTGACGACGAGGGGGTATGAGGGGGATAAAATGAAGGTCGTATGAAGGCTGCGCGACACCCACACACATACTGGGCTCCCATTTCTCCCTGGAGAGTATCCAAGTCATCCATCTCTCCCTTGTTTGACGTACATGGGGCGTTGAGGGGTAATCCCCCACCCCACATTACTCTGCTCCAACCAACCCTTTGAAACGATCCAGACTTGGATCACTCTTTGTTTTTGCCTCATTTTTAAAACTACTAGCTGTAAACAACTCAATTTTTCTTTTTTTAATCATTGACCCTATCTCGTCCTTTGTTGTCTAATCCTACAGGGTGATTCTAAACTCTCCTCACAAACTTTAAGGGGAGATAAGTTACACTAAAACAAACTTTATATATATAATGAGTGTATGTCTGTAGACGTCACGCTTTGGTGCTAGAGGGCGTTGTTGGGCGGCGCGTCAAATGGTTATTTTTTTGCAGTCGTCATTCGTAACGTGGATTTAAGGCCGATACACACAGAATGCTATGCTATGCTAAGCTAAGCTATGCTGTGCTTTGCTGTGCTTAAGACTTTGCCAGTTTGGTTTCACACCCAATTGCAAAGCTAGGCTAAGCCATGGTCCCTCTTTTCCCTCCAGAATTCAGTGTTGTTTCTTTCTGGTCTGCTCCAGTGAAGTTTAGTTATGATGGCGTTCTCCAAAATGTCTTGTTTAAGTTCAGGTGATATTACTGAGGAAGAAAAGATGCTTCTGTTAGCAACTGGTTTGGAAGATGAAGAAAATTTAGGAGGTGGAGGTTTGTCTTGTTCAATTAACGCATCCATTTTAATATACAATTATTGATAAAATATAAAAACCTAAATAGAATATTACTTAAATACATGTGAAACAAACTGAAAACAAAACTTCAACACTTCTTTAATTATTTTCACCAAACCATCACTGCGTCTGTTCAACACGGATCCCAAGTTGGGTTATGCGCATGCGCAACGTAAGATGGCTCAAAACGGGAGATGGGAAAATTACCCGGACAGCCATCGGGAAAAAAAACAGCGTAGCGTAGCAAGGCATAGCTTTACTAACTAGGGATGTGAAAAAAGTATCGATACTTTACTACCATCGATATTTTCCTTTCGATACTAGTGTATTTTTAATCGTTATTTTTTTCCAATACTTTTACTGATATTAGTACTCACATTCCGGTATCGAAAGAAACAACTTTATTGCTATCTTCACTCATGTTGGTATTAAATGTTTACTGGGGTGGACGGTGAAGGAAGAACAGATGACACTATTTCTCAATTTTATCTCATTCTCTCCATGACAATCAAGAAGCAACTCTAGTATTTCAATCTCTTTTAGCCCATTCTAATTCTTTCATCTCTGTTTATCATTACAGCCTGATGCCTGACGGGGCGAGGGGTGACCACTCTACTCCTACCCCTACCCCTTTCTATATCAATGAGCATTATTTCCAGTTTAAAATTTTGATAATAATACTTACTGCTATCTATACTTTTCTTTCGATACTATTACAGTATCGATACTTTTCTTTCGATACCACATCTCTACTTGTAACAGGGAGTATTTAATGTATTCTGAGATGTTCGACATGGATCTAGCTTATGGGGCTGCCAATGGAAATGGAATATCTGCGATTGTACTGTGAACAATATATTAACAGACGTATGACGAACCACCAAACATTTGCGCGTATGCGCCGGCAATGTGTGAAACCGGAACATTCCATGTAATATTATTATTATTATTACTATTATTATTAGCACTAATCCTACTACCCGTTCGGGTTATACCCACTTACGCTAATGTATAATGGTAGGATGATTGTGAGATGAAATGGAGGACCTACAGTTTAACGTGGGATCCGAACCACGGTGGAGGCCTGGCATTCCTCACATTCACAAGATGTCTTGTCAGAGGTGAAGGAAGGGTTTGGTAATCAGATAAGTCTGTGCCGGGACCGAGGAGTGAATCCCGGACCACCAGCACAGAAGTCCGACACCTTACCCCTAGATCGCCAGGTCCCCTCATTCCATGTAAACGTGCATGATACCACTGTAAACTTCTGAACATAAACATGTTGTTCACTTTCTTATCTCTTTCATTTATGTACCAACAGCACCCTCTAGCACAGCCCCGGGAAACTTACGGCCCGCAGTCCCCATGCGGCCCGCAATGTCAACTTATGAGGCCCCCCCGGGATGTTGGGCAGTTGCATACATCCCCTTAAGGATAGCAGTTTGAGTAGTTACTAAACAACATTCAGGTAGTCTAAGGAGCAACATTAGTCATGAGTCATGACATTTAAATTTATTTATTTTATTTGCTACTTTATTTTTGTTGCAAACTTATAGTTATATGACTAATAAATGTATTTTTGTGTGAAAATAAAGTTCATTATTTAGTAAATTTTGATTTTTGTCACATGCGGCCCCGCTAGAGACCTTAAAGATTTCCATGTGGCCCTCGGGGAGACCCCCTGCTCTAGCACCTAAGAGTGATGTATGTGGACACACATTCGCTAACGGAAAAGATTTGTTTTAGTGTTCTCTATCTCCCATTAAAGTTTGTACAGAGAGTTTTGAATCATCCTGTGTATATAACATGCCATGATTAAAATAGCCACTTGCTTCAGTGGCCGCATAGGCTAAGACGTCATTTTTGTTTTGAACTAGACTGCCGATGACAAGGATATTGGGGTTCGAATCCCGATCGAGTGTATTGAGGCAGGTTTTTACAAAATGGTTTTCCACTCTCTCACCACACAAACGCGGGTACACTTCCTCTGAACTAAACTTTTCTCATCCCAAACTCATATTGTAATTAGTAATTATATGTATCACTTAAACAGATAGTTAGACACGGTGCTAAAAAAAGCTACTTTATTTACCAGATAAGCGCATACCCAACCGAAATTCGAACCTTAACCTCCCTGTCAACGGCAATTCTTGTATATTGAGAGGCTGATGCCTTAGACAGTGTGACTACTGGTGTGGGTGCTGACCCTTTTACCTAACGACAAGTTAAAATAACACTTTTACCTTATTCAAATATTACTCTCTTTTATTTAGCGCCCTGTTACAGTAAGACAGAACAAAAAACACATGTTTTAATTAATTAAAAAAACATTTTATACTAAGAAATTTTCTAATTAATTAAAAAACATCCTATACTAAGAATAATGATCATATTTTATAAATGAGGGGAGAGGGATTTTAAAGGGGAGATATCCCCAGAAAGCGAACTATTTCTGGCCATCCATGAAAATGTCATGTATAAATCTTTCCAAAAACACATTTAAACTTTTTGTTGTTGTTAAACTAGATTAACAGGGTATAATACTCGTTAATAACATTTAAAAAGGAGGGGGAAGGGAACTCAGGTTCTAAGAGATACGGTAGAAGAGTGTCTAAGCTATGTGGTTTGAGATGCGGTCCTTAAAAACTCTCCCACAATAAAATCTGACCAGGAAACCCCTCCCGTATCCNCACACTGTATGAGGCGTCAGCCTTTTAATAGACAAGGGTTGCCGTTGACGAGTAGAGATTAAGGTTCGAATCTCGGTCGGGTATGCTGGTAGTATTTTTCCGCGTGTGTGAGCTACCATTTTGATTTTTACAATTGAACCTCTCAAAGCTAATGTGGATGCACTTCCTCTCAATACAACCTTCTTCGTTTGTACCCTTTAGATTAAACAGTTAATTACCTTTGAGCTAGACGTAATGATTCTTAAAAAGCATGTAGGCAGCAACACTTAGCTAGTAAATAAAGTAGTTATTTTTATTGCTTGTATTGGGGAATTTTAACAACTGGAACGGTAACAATTAACAACCAATAGTTTCTTAATCTATTTTACAGCATGGAACTATTACATTGTTAGAACCTATTGCATTGTCTATACACACTTCAATAAGTTGCATGCCAAGCCATGCCAGTTTAATTGAATTTATGTAAAATCAATATCACATTTCCGTTTACTATACTAATCTAATTAATTTCTAATTACAACTAATTAATATTGATCAATATTGAAACAAAAAATACACCGCCACCATAAAACAATATCCAATATTTAACTATGTTGGTAAGTATTAGTCTAAAACCATATAATATTCATTATTTATTAAAATCATTTATAATCAAATTCAAAATTGATTATTTTCAGCACAAGAATTAAAAATTACATCTTGTTGACATTAGATTATAAAAATTACATGGTTGTTTCTCATCTCTTTCATTCATATATAAATAAGACACTTGAAACATCGAGACGTGTGAAGGATAACTATCATTTGTGGGGGAAATACTAGACTGAATCACAATGCGAGAAATATGCATGCTGAAATATTCCCCAATCAATTATTGTAAAGTAAAAAGGAGTTTCATACTAAAGAATATTGCTACAGAAGAAGAAAAATACGGCACCAGAAAAATTTGAAAAATTCTTGGTTTTACATTGTTATGAAATATTACGAGAATGTTAAGAATTATTATTACTATTTAACTCATATGTAAAATTTTGTTTATGTGTAAAATTAATGAATCAAATAGCCGAAGCTATCATTTATGTATTTTAGTGAAAATAACACCATTTAGATATCATGTTCTGAAAATTGAAAATGCATAAATGCTGGTTAAGTTTAAAGGAGGAGTTTCCAGTGTTAGAGAATACAACTATTACAGCTTTGTTACCATTTTCTTCTATGTATTTGAGAGAGGAATAGTTTTCTTCATATGCCTATTTAAAAAATAAATAAAGAAACAGGCTCAATGCTGAAAGTGACTTGCATCCGTCTCACTAAGTCACGTGAAGAGGTTAGTAGCTGTTAAAACTCTTAAACAATTTTGAAACTTAAATCGAAATGGAATTTTGTGATTAAAGGGGGGTATTTAATTTATGTTAAAGCAGCAATTTCCATTAACACTTTAAAAAACAGGTGAAATGTGATAATAATGTGACAAGATAAGCTAATGTTACTACTTTGCTTACTTAATTTCAATTTTAATTTTTAAAACAAATGTATAGTTATTTAAACTATTACTTAAGGGTTTTCAATATTATTTCATTATATTTGGTAGGGTATCTAAAGTACCTAACGGAGCTATAATAGGTTAATTTAATGGTATTAAACATTTTGATTACAATTAATAACAGAATTTCATAAAAATTAGGTATAAAATTAAGTGCGTGGCTTTGGATATTTACCAGGGGCTCATAAAACTCAGAAGTTCGGGAAAGGGTTTCGATAGTTAAGAAAGTTTGGGAACCGCTGCTCTAGTGGGCTATAAATTGTTAAGGTTGAATATAGAGGAAGTGAACCCTCATTCGCGTGGAAAGAAAGTGGAAAATCATTGAGGAAAAACCACCCCCAGGTCACCCGACCGAGATTCGAACCTTGATCTCCCCGTCCTTGGCAGTCTAGCTCAAAACGGAACTAGCGCGTTAGCTAACCACGCCATCGAGGCGGTTAACAGGCAGTAAGACGTGGTGGTAAAAAAAAGTATTATTAGTTGATGTTTGCTATTTTCAATATTGACCCAGATTTGATTGAATAATTACTTAATTCAGAATAAGCAAAACAAAAACAAGCTACGTAATGAATCGCTTGCAGTTTTCTTAAGCATTGTCCAATATATTACTTGTATTTAAATCAGCACATTTTTCATCGTTAGAAACTTATTGCATATATTTATTGCGAATGTACTAAATTTAAAATTTAGTGGGTTTATTTTAAATAGCTACCAAACAAGCTCTCGACAGTTTTTAATCAGTGCATTTAAAGACTTAATCTAAAGGGCAAAGATGATTAGGTTAACTTAGGGGAAACAAGCTTATATTCTTCACTTGGTAGTAATATGAGAAAAACAAAGTGATATATTAAGAGCGTGCGCATCACATGCCCATCAATGCTGTGAAAATTGGTTATATTTGTATTTTTTTAAAGGTTCTTTAAACCAGAATTCTACTTTAGTTTCATTTTTCCGCGGCCTCAGTTGAACTCTTAGATTGTTCCAGACGACGCTAGGGGCAGCACCGTTCACCGTTTTTAAGCTTTGATTTCATCGGCTCCACAGCATTTTTTGGCGTACTAAAGTAACCTTAATTTTTTCTTATTTGTTTTTTCTATATCCTTTATAGTTAGATTACTGATTTTTTTTTACATGCAAAATCTTATCTCAACTTTATTAAATAATTTGGATCCTAAGCCGTTATAATAATTATGGTAGATTTTACTGCAGAATGTAAGTAATCGTATCATCTTGAGATATGAAAAATAAATGTAGGATAGCCAACTTTGACAAAAAAATGTCTATGCATACAATTTTGGCATAATACCACTAATATTATTTAAGAGCTCTAAATGAAGAGTAGTCAACTTTGATACAATATGACCAAGTATTATTTTTAGAATATTTTAAAAATTTGACACTATCTTGCAAACGTGACAGGTGAAGTAAAACACCTTGACTTATGTAAAGATTAAAATTGTACGGTTTATGATTAAAATATAAGCTCATTAAATTATAGGAGGGGGGGGGTATTCTTAAAGGCTTTGGTTTTAATATTGAGGTATTAATGTAGCTAGCTTACAGCAAACTAAATAACTCCAAAGCAACCCGCTTTGGTGGCTGCATGGTCTAAGGCGCTACTCCCACAGTAGACTAGACTACTGATGAGAGGGAGATCGAGGTTCGAATCTCAACCGGGTGTACTGAGATAGGTTTTCCACAAAATTGTTTTCCATTATTCCTCCACGCAAATTCGGGTACATATCCTATAATTATAGCCTCCCCAGTCCCTAGAACGATTAGCGTAATTAGTATATAAGCTTATAACCTAAAAGGGTAGTAAGATGCGGTGCTAAAACAAAAGAGCGAAGGTTTGGAAAAGGAAAGCATTGTTTGTGTGTCTGGTGTTGTTAAAAGGGTGGGGGGTAGGGGTAGTTCAAAGGGGTGAGGGGCCGAATTACGTCTAATTAGGACACAGTTTATTTAACCCTATGATAACGCTACAAGTTGGTCATTTATATTGACTTTAATGTTATATGTTTCAAGATAAGAAATAAAAATGATATGTTTTGGAAAATTGTCCTCATATTTTATCCTACTATTCCAGTTACCCTATGGACGTTAAAACCAGAAATATTATCAAATGAGTTACAATTCGATTTTCTTCTCACACTAAAGTAGCGACTGCAGCGCTTGTTGGTTGAATGCAAAAAGGTTCATTAACTTCGGAGCATGAGGATTAGGGAAGTAGAGCTTTAAAGGAAGTATACCCGCATTTGCGTAGAGAGAGAAGTGGAAACCATTTAAAATAAAATACCTTACCGGTACTCAAACCCTGATCTCTCCATTACCGACAATCACGCCCAGTATGAGAGTTACGCGTTGTACCATACGACCTCTTATGTGGACGAGGTCTTAAGTTCAAATCTGGCGGAAAATTCGATCACTTCTGGCGGTATCTCGGGTGAGTTGGCAACACTGCTCAAGGCTCGCACTCGAGGCCTGGGAACAGTAGAGCAGTAGGCGGGCCGTTTCCTGTCATTATCATATCTCCCTGTCATTCGAACACAGGTAGGGGAGTGTACCTTCTATAGCGAGTCACTGTCATCTGTCTAGAGTAAAGCAAACATATTTTATCTTGATATTTTCGGGGAGAGCCACATTCTAATATCACTTATGAAAGCCGTAGAAGATAGTCTCATTTTCAAAGAAAGAGCCTGTCTGATATGATGGCTAGAAAAGTTACTAAATCTACTTTCGAGTATGAATACATCAGGTCATGTGACCTGCAGATTCCACTTCCTATACATATTTATACAATATAACTCATACCAGTAAAATGTTATCAATTTTGATCCATGACGATAGTCGAAGGGTGTAAGGCGTCACTCTTAAGGCGGGGTGCTAGTGAGAGCGAGTTTAGGTGAGTATTTTGGCAGTTTTTATAGCACAAACATCTTTTGGCCAAAATAAATCAAACATTTCTTCTATAGAAACATAGAGTTTAGTTTTCTGCATATGCTTATATCAACAGATCTTGAATATCTGTCAAGGGTGTCCTGGAATTTTGTTAAAACTTTCGAAATAAAGAGAAAAAGTTTTGACAAAATTCCAGGACACCCTTGACAGATATTCAAGATCTGTTGATATTAGCATATGCAGAAAACTAAACTCTATATTGCTATTGGAGAAATATTTTATTTATTTTGGTCAAAAAAATCAATTCTATAAAAACTGTAAAAACACTTGCGCTCAACAACTTGAAGGTTGTTTTGATATCATTTATAATCACCCAAAACTGGGCATGCACTCAACCCATTGGTTGATTAGTACGGCTTGCACCATTTTCTAGAAATCTCATAGCATAAAGAGATTTTTAGGAAGTGTGGTGGTTCCCCCAAGGGATTTCTATTAGCGAGCACGAAAGGGCTAACCAATTTCGCCCAAAAGGTATTTCAATATACCATACAGAGTTATTTTACGCTCCACAATCGACATGGGACCAACGGCCTCGGAAGGAAGATGTGTTGCGGATTTTTATAGCTCAAGAAAAATCCCTTGACCTCTGGCTTGGTTTTGATTTAACTCATAAACATCGAGTCCTAAGGTAAGCACTTTGCCTCAAGTTCACCAACACTCTAAGTATATGAGAAAGAATACACTAGAACACACTTGATGGCATTTTTTTCTGCTAATTTTAATAATACATAAACTATTACTAAATTATTTTTGAGTACTCTTAATAAATGTGTCATTTACCCCTGGGGGTACGCTTACTCCAGGTTCAAAACCACTACTATTTATTATACAGTTGGTAAACGTGTACAGAAAGTATAATAGCCACTGCCAGGGCCAGGCGAGACTTGAAATTTGCGCTCCAGTTGTATTTTGTACAATATGCAATAACCCCTCCTCCTCACTCTGCGTGACGCTAAATAATAATAATAATAACAGAGTACTGGCCAAAAAAAATATATAGACAAATAAAAATTAAATTTGAACCCCCGCCCCCCTTATATCTCGCTTAGTCAATCTGTGCAAAAGTGATGTTTTTAATCAAGTTTTTTTTTTAAAATTATTGATATTAGATAAAAGTTTAGCGGTTATGTCTTTACTTAAAATAGCTATCATCATATTTAATTTAAATAATTACGGTGACCTGACGGTCTAGGGGTAAGGTGTCAAGACTTCTGTGCTGAGGGTCCGGGGTTCAATCCTCGGTCCCGGCACAGATTTATCTGATTACCAAACCCTTCCTTCACCTCTAACAAGACATCTTGTGAATGTGGGGAGTGCCAGGCCTCCACTGTGGTTCGGATTCCACGTTAAACTGTAGGTCCTCCAGTTCATCTCACAATCACCCTACCATTACACATTAGCGTAAGTGCGTATAACCCGAACGGGTAGTAAGACGCGGTGATAATAATAATAATTTAAATAATTGATGACAAGGAGATTGGAGTTCAAATACTGGTCGGGTGTACTAAGGGTGTTTTTTCTAACAACGTTTTTCACACTACATCTACGTAAATGCGGGCACACTTCCTCTAATATTGTACCTTCCTCATCCCTAACCCATTGGCACTATTATTATATATATACGTATATCCTGAACAGGTAGTAAGACGTGGGAATAGGAAAAAAATAATTTCTTTAAACACTTAAAAATTACATTTTATTGGAAATTATAACATTTTACCCCCGCGTTCCACGTCTCATCTCTCATCCGAGATACTCACATATTGGCATTAACATAATAGGGATTAAAAAAGTTACACGCATTTGTTGGGAAGGAGAGTGGGAAACACACCTCATCACACCCTGCCGGAAATCAAATCCTCAACCTTTCCGCGTCGCTGTAAATACTCAAGACAAGACGAGATTGACACCTTTGCCCACATATCCACCGATGCGGGCGGTATAAAAAACTGTAATGAGCCGGACTTGGCCAAGGTCGTTGAGGTGTCAGTCCTAGACGGTGAGAGTCCTTGTGAGGACCTTGTGTAAGTATCCCGAATGAGGACACTTAAATAGAGGTTTTTATATAATTATTTAAAAAAAATATTACGTCCAACACAAAGATGATTAAAATATTACTCTAAATAAAGATCTCACAGAAGATATATCCACATTAGCGCAACGTAGAAAACATTTCAGGTGTGCAGGAATACAATCCAATTTTCATATGAAGGGCCTTTTCGAGAGTACAAACCTTGTGGGGTTTTTTGCAGCCAACATTGATAACTTTTATAATTATGAATATTATATATTTATTATTATTATTATTATGGTTATTTGAGATACTTAAGATGTACTTTCCGAACTGATCGATTGTATAAGCACAACTGACACAACTTATAAACTAACTTAAATATAGAATAGCCACAACATCCAATCCTCAGCCTAGCGTTAATTCATCACTGTGACAGGGGAAACCTACATTTAAATAATGATACATATTTTGCTCTTGCAGAGAATGGAACCCGGGACCTTTAGCTCAGTAGACATATACGCTCCCGACTGTGATAGGGTGTCGTAGAACATTGATAACATTTTTCTACCCTAAAGAAGTGTTATTTTATAGGTATTGATTGTATCTATCATTAGTTACAGCTACAGATCACATGACTTGACATGTGAATACGTGTAAGTTGGTCTGATAGCTTTTCTATCTGTCGGATAAAGTAATTCTTTTGGAAATTTGAATGTAGCTGTAATCAGGAAATGCAAGGCACAAGCAGCTAAGGTAACTTTTTTATTTCATTTTTTAAGGTATTCTACGTGAACTTTCTGTATTAACTAAAGTAGCCCCATGGTTTCTTTAGTGCTGACTGACAGCTGACGGCTTTGAAAAGTTACTAGACCAAATTATGTATCCCTACGCCGAACCAAATGATCTGCAAAAACGTGTGTTTAGCAGCTGTCACTTCTGACAGTCAAAAAAGTAGGCATATACCTAAATGTTGACTGTCAGAAGTCAGCTGTGAGCTGTCAGTCAGCACCAAAGAAGCCATGGGGCTACTGTAGCTTAAATCTATAACATACACAGCATCCAGCCCCCCAACCGTTAACTCATAACAGGGAAAAGAATTAACCCACATTTCACCAATGATACATTTTTCGACCATGCCGAGGAATCGAACCCGTGACCCTAAGCTCACTAGACAGACACGCTACCGACTGAGCTAAGGTGTCGGACCTTAGGCAAGTCGATAAAGGTGGGAAAATAGCGAGGAAATACAAGCGAATTAGGGCAGATTTGCGAATTATTGACACATCTGTCCCCTCCTGCTGAGGAGCTGGGGGTAATTAGTTTCAAGCTCAAGTTAGTTATTCAACAGCAGACTGTCCTCAGCCCTGGCCAAGAACATTATGTGTGTTTTTTATTTGGTTTTTCATCGAACCTTACTACTTACCCAGGCTAGTTGTATTTGATAACACAAATTGGGGTAGGAATAAGGAGGGTATAAAGGAAGTATACTCGTATCTGTGGAGAGAGAGAGAGAGAGAGGGGGG
>CABFVX010000022.1:11972-26483 GCA_902151425.1 Timema shepardi
GGGGGGGGTAGAGATACATAGAGAGAAAGGGGGGAGGGGGAGAAAACCAACTAGGCAAAAATCGTCGCTGTTGAGCCAGGTGGGGTTCGAATCATGACCTCCTTGCCATCGGAAAATCAAATCATACACAGCTATGAATAATTTGTGTTTTAAACTATGGTAAAACCTCGTTAGATCGAACCCTGGTAGTCATAAATTCCAGATAATCTGAGAGTTTCCTCAATTACTTGTTATTCCTTCACGTTAATACCTTAATATTAAGTTGTTTTTAATCCTTTAATCATTTAGTGTGTTATTCAAATCATTGGTCACGTGTATAGAGAGATCGGAGTTCGAATTGTACTGGATCCCACCTTCAACCACCAAGGTCAATTACAATTTTTAATTATTGTAGAAATTGGTTTTATTTTATTCCAATAATACGTATTTCCTTATAGATTATTGTATAGTTATTATTATTAGCACTGCGTCTTACTACCCGTTCGGGCTATACGCACCTACGATAATATGTAATGGTAGGATGATCGTGAAATGAAATGGAGGACCTACAGTTTAACGTGGAATCCGAAACACGGTGGAGGTCTATAATTCCACACATTCACAAGCTGTCTTGTCAGAGGTGAAGGAAGGGTTTGGAAATCAGATAAATATGTGCCGGGACCGAGGATTGAACCCCAGACCTCAGCACAGAAGTCCGACATCTTACCCCTAGACCACCAGGTCATCTACTGTACAGTTGATGTTTACGATAATTAAACAGATTAAGAATAGGCCTATAAATACATTCATTATGACGACAGGAGATTCCAACCGTCAAATAGCGAGCTTCTTATGAAAATAAGACTATACCTTACTTATTCATAACCAATTACTATAAATACGCGAATCGGGGGTGAGGACATGGCTCTTAGAAAAATACATTATTCTATGAACGCAAAGTTAAGAAAAAACAATTATTCTTTAGGTTTGATTGTTTTAAACAAGACAAGTTTTTCATTACTTGCCCAACACGTGAAACATGTTTCGTGGAATGTATGCAAATAATAGTTTGTTTATGCGGCCATTGTTTTGAAGAGCCACAAATACTATCAAAGGAAATGACTTAGCCAAGTTCCGTGGGAAACTAATTTAATAACCATTGAACTTATATTGTGGCGGCAAAGATGGTCGCATGGTTTAAGGCGTTAGTCTCTCAACGGACTGGTTTGCAAGCACAGTGGGGAAGGAAGTGACTTTCAACTTGTTATATCTCACTGTGATTTGTGCATCCTTTCTCCACTCTAATGGGGGTGCAATGTGTCTTTAACTACTTTTTTCACCCTTCTTTAATTTAATACTACTAAGGCACCCGGGTTTGATTCCCGACACGGCCGACATATTTATCATTGGTGAAATATCTGTTTCCCCTTTCACTGTGATGAATTAACGGCCGGGGAGTTGAATGTTGTGTCTGTTATAGATTTAAATTAGTTTGCAAGGCCTAATAAATCTGTTTAGAATGTGTACGTTAAGTATCTAAAATTAAAATAAATAAAAAAACCTTTGTGTCAAACATAATATATATTTTTTATTGTGAACCTCAATGTAGTTGGCTCAATTTGGCTTTTCTCCCCCCACTCTTTACGTCTTACTAGTCACCCGGTTTCTAAACATCTAAACACTGATAGGGAAGGGATAGGAAAGGTCCTAAAACTATGAGTAGTTTACTCAAGGGTGGGTGACCTGGTGGTCCAGGGGTAAGGTGTCAGACTTCTATGCTGGCGGCCGGGGTTCAATTCTCCGACAGGCGCAATTCCGGATATACCGTGATGTCTGTTCCCTATTGTTATCTAGTTTTAAGTATCTCACGACAGAAAAGAGAGATATTTATGTCCATTGTTCTGTCAGGCTATCTGGATACTTAGCGTCCGCTATCTTGGATTCTTATTATAAATACAAAATGCTCCATAGCGTTAATATCAAATTTAAGCTCTCTAGGACTCGAGTTGTAAGTTTCATCCGCCTTATTGGGTCCGTCATCGTGTATTTTTCAAGTTTCAGGTTTTTCTCATAAATTTGGCATACTCCATAGTGTGCATACCAAATTTTAACTTTCTGGGGCAGGAGTGGTCAGACTTTAAAAAAAAAATCTAGGGATCTAATCTAGAAAAGAAAAATTCTTTGCGATTTACTACGAAATCAAAAGGTTATATTGTTGATTTCATTGAAAAAAAAGTTTGTATTTTAATAGTAAAATTATATTGCATATACAAACTTACAGTCTCTTCACAAACTGAAACCGAGTTTTTTCATCAAAACACATAATCTTAGGATAGTTTGATGAATGAGAGTTCATAATTACTCTTGTCATATGTGAAGGCAGGATTGTAAATGGTCATCAGGTCAAACGGCTTTGATAGTTTGATTCTCATAATCTTAATTTGAGAAATATCTGTAAAACCTCTTTCGTTTTTTTTACTCGATATTTTTTTAAAATAGATTGACTAAACTAGTGGCCGCGGTCGAACGATAGATCGCGATCGGCTGTTTGGCCACCCCTGCTCTAGCCTATCTGCATGAATTTGATATAATATGTAGATTCCACTTTCACATTTTAGTGTTAAAATTAGAAAATATAAATTATTTCATACTAAGTGAAAATTAATTCGTCGCAACCTCTAACCCCCCTTTTCCCCTCAATTATTAAGAGATAGCGATGTGTATGTTAATCTCTTTTAAGATGCCGCAACCCTCACTTTTTTTTGTTTTCGTTAATGAAGGCAAATACACGAGCCTACGAGATAAAAAAAAATGACACTGTCCTGACTTGTCAATTACCAGGTACGAGACATGTGTTCGTTTACACCGGCCTTATCGGGAGACAGGTGACGTCAGAGTGCAGTCCGTGTTAACAGTTGAACTAGATGAGTCATTGCATTGGTAGAATGTCGATCGTACCCGCTCGATGGCTGCATGGTCTAACGCGCTACTCTCTCGCATTAGACTAGACTGCCGATGATGGCGAGATTAAAGTTTGAATCTCGTTCGGGTGTACGGAAAGGTTTTTTTTTTCCAAAATGGATTCCCACCCTCCCTCCAAATATAACCTTTTTAATCCCTAAAATCTTTGGCGTAATTACTACGAGTTAGGGAGGAAAAAAAGAAAAAAGTTGATCGTTATCGTCATGTTACTTTTTTGAGCATTTTACCTTTATATTTATATTTTTTAAGATTAACAGCACTAGAGTGACATGTTAAGTAACGTTACCATGGATGCGGGTCGTAATAATAAAGATAAACATAAAAAAAAGTTATTTTACCGTCTCTAAATATCTATCTCAAATCGAATAATAAACATAAACCAAATAAGTTATTTTACGGTTTCTAAATATCTATTTCAAATCGATTCCATCATGCCCGATTCGATCCAACTATTACTTACTTTTCTGCCCATCGTTAAATTACCAGATCAATGACTAGTGAAAGAACAATATTATATCAATCAGTAATAAACTATTATCCATTAGAGATCCATTTTATCACGCTGGAGTCTATAAATAGCTGCGTAATCCAGGGCTTACATGTTTACAGTATTTTTTTTAAAAAAACACACACATTTGTGAACATGAACGGATTATAAAGTAGAAACAATAATACAGTAATTAGAGTCACGCTAAATTTGGCTATCATTGACGTGAGGTCGGGTTCGATTCTCGACCGGGTACACCGGAGATGACTCTCAACATTAAATATAACCTGTCATTTCCCCACTCTCTTTCCACGCTAATATACTGTAGTTTCTCCTAAGTCTCCTTAATAAAAACCGTTAATATTACGCATGCGCCAATATTAATCACAAACGAATAAGATATGAAAGACAGATTACCAGCACAACTTTAAAGTGTTATCATACGTTTTACTTTCATCAAATTTAGGAAGTTAGATCATTTGAAACTTATCGCACGCAAGGTAATATGACCACTCAACACTTTCAAAAATGCCAGGTGTTTGGAATAAACGGTAATAACCAATAGAAATTACCTAATCAACAGGTCGCGAGATTTCTAGTATGGCATTCAAACAGTTTAATGGAATCACTTTCATTGAAGGTTGCCAACTAACTGTAATGGGGGGTATATTCTAATCAGCAATCTCCGCTGTTATTGTGGATATTAGGTCAATCTGACCTCGGCCTAAGAGGATACAACTGTGCATGTGCACACAGCATACGACAGGTGTTTGATTTAAAAAAAAACTACGTCTAAAAGGGCCAGTTTCATAGTCAAATTTAGTACGCCTCAAGTGCGGCGCTACACTAAGTACATGATGACACCTACCTAAACTCGAATGGAATGGTCCGTTCTCACATAGGAAACTGGCCCATTCCATTCGAGTTTAGGTAGGTGTCGTCTTGAACTTAGTGTAACGCCGCACTTGAGGCGTACTAAATTTGACTATGAGACTGGTCCATTTGTACCTGTCCAAACCATTCACACTTAACTATACTATCTTGGTTGGGAAGAGCAAGGAAGAATTTATTTTATAATCATTATTATTATTATTATTATTATTATTATTATTATTAGCACCACGTCTTACTACCCGTTCGGGTTGTACGCACTTACGCTAATGGGATGGGTAATGGTAGGGTGACTGTGAGATGAAATGGAGGACCTACAGTTTAACGTGGAATCCGAACCACGGTGGAGGCCTGGCATTCCGTACATTCACAAGATGTGATTAATACACGTCTTGTCAGAGGGGAAGGAAGGGTTTGGTAATCAGATAAATCTGTGCCGGGACCGAGGATTGAGCCCCGGACCCCCCAACACAGAAGTCTGACACCTTACCTCTAGACCACCAGGTCACCCTATAATCCTTATTGGTTTTGGTTCAATTGCTTGCTATCTTTGTACTCAATTTCCAAAGTTGAGAATTTTTTTTTAAAGTACCACGTCTTACTAGCATTACAGGTTATACGCTTATATACTAATTACCCAATGGTTTTAGGGATTAGTAAGGTTATATTCAAAAGAAGTATACCCGCATTTGCTTGAAGAGAGAGTGTAAAACATTTTTGGAAAAACTCCCCTCACTACACCCGACCGAGATTCGAACCTCAATCTCCTCCTCATCGGCTGTCTAGTCTATTGATAGAGTAGTGCGTTAGACCACTAAAGCACTAATATGGTATCAATAAGGAAGGTATAATTTAAAAGGATTGTACCTGCATTTGCGTGAAAGGTGAATGGTAAACTATTTAGATTAAAAAAACACTTCAATACATCTTCAAAAGATTCGATCCTCGACCTCCTCGTCACCCGGCAAACCAGACTAGGCGATGTTGACGTTTAGTCTGTGTGCCCACCGATGCTGTTGGAGAGAGGTTGTTCGGACATCGAGATACTAAAGAGGAAGGCGATGTTGCCAATTAATTACGCTAGACTTGGAGGTTACTGAACAAACAGCGACCCTCATCCAACCCGCCCTCTCGCATTTATTCTTTCATACCGGCATTCTTCCGCGAGGCACAGTCTTTCAAGGACACGAAGCAGTTTTTTTTTCTTCTTGTTGTGATTATTTGTGGTCACATAGCATGACGGGTCGTACCTGATCAACGGTGAAATATATTACCATTTTTGTAGAGCTTGGTTTCTGATCTATTGTATCCTCGTTTGATTCCGGCTATTCCGTTCGGGGTATTGTTATGAATTATTATTACTATTATTATTATTATTAGCACCGCGTCTTACTACCCGTTCGGGTTATACGCACTTACGCTAATGTGTAATGGTAGGGTGATTGTGAGATGAAATGAAGGACCTACAGTTTAACGTGGAATCCGAACCACGGTGGAGGCCTGGCATTCTCCACATTCACAAGATGTCTTGTCAGAGGTGAAGGAAGGGTTTGGTAATCAGATAAATCTTTGCCGGGACCGAGGATTGAACCCCGGCCGCCAGCATAGAAGTCTGACACCTTAACTCTAGACCACCAGGTCACCTATTGTTATGAAAAATGACAGTTGCGAAGCTTGAAAATCCACCAAAACATCCCTCATTTATCTGAAAATGTTATCCTGACAAAAACTAAATTTATTTTTCCCTAAGGAAAGATATCTAGATCTATGTTTCCAATCCTTTACTCTGATCTCAGAACTGCGACATTTAAGGTAAAACGTCGTTTAAAATAAGATCATTTCATGATTTCTTATTTTTTAAATTTTTATAAAACATATATAACAGTTTTTAATCTCATAAGTAAGTATTTATAAAATAAGCATCGTGGGCCACATACATTGTGGTGGTTTTCCCATCCTTTATCCGCGCTAATGGTGATTCTTATTTGTAAAGGCCTACTTTGATTATAATATTGAAATATTTTAACATATTACTTATATATATAATTGGTAATATCATAAACTATATATATATATATATAATTGGTGATATCATAAACTATATATATATATATATAATTGGTGATATCATAAACTATATATATATATATAATTGGTGATATCATAAACTATATATATATATATATATATAAATTGGTGATATCATAAACTATATATATATATAATTGGTGATATCATAAACTATATATATATATATATATGGTTTATGATATCACCAATTAAATTAGGCCATTAGTAGCAAGCGTGCTAAACCTACTGATAATTATAAAAAAAAAGTCAAATTGAGAAGTTTTCCTAGCACTCAATGAACCAACGCACATTGCCTAGCGCCTGTAAACTAGACTGTACCGGCTCGAGCGCACGCGTCTGAAGAATAGAACCAGTTCTATCTTTCAAGCGCTCTCTCTCCAGTGTGACCACCTCTCATTACATACATCCCATGTGTTCCATTTTATTTTTTAGTCGCTCGCTAAATCTGGCCGCTCCCTACGCAACATAGTGATACTAGTACACTTATTATTATTATTATTATTATTATTATTATTATTAGCACCGCGCCTTACTACCCGTTCGGGTTATACGCACTTACGCTAATGTGTAATGGTAGGGTGATTGTGAGATGAAATGGAGGACCTACAGTTTAACGTGGGATACGAACCACGGTGGAGGCCTGGTATTCCCCACATTTACCAGTTGGGATTAATACAAGTCTTGTCAGAGGTGAAGGAAGGGTTAGGCAATCATATAAATCTGTGACGGGACCGAGGATTGAACCCCGGACCCTATCACAGAAGTCCGACACCTTACCCCTAGACCACCAAGTCACCCCTCCAGATGAGCTACCAGAGGTGCTGACCACTAGACCAAGAGGCCGGTCACCCACTTCGTCTAACGCGCTACTCTCGAAGTAGACTAGACTGCCGATGACGGGGAGAACGGAGTCCTAATCTTCTGAGGGTGGTTTTACTAAAATGGTTTTCTACTATACCTCCACGCAAATGCGGGTACACACCCTCTAAATATAGCCTTCCTACTCCTTACAACAGTTAACGTAAATATTGCATGGTCATATAACAAGAACGGGTAGTAAGTTGCAGTGCTAAAGAAGAAGAGGGTAAGCGTTGTGTTTGGTGTCTGTTGCGACGTCGTCTTTCAACTACGGGAGAGCCATATTCCCATAATTATTAGAAAAACAAGTAACTATCAGTAAAACTTGTGCGCAAGTTGATAAAAGTGCATTCCCTAGTTTTCAGCGATGTTTAAAACGAATGCGCACAAGCGATACAAGTTTGAATGAAATTATTAAATTGAACAGTTATATTCTTTGTCATTTTTTAAATAAAAGTAAAACGAAATGGCGTTGGTTTGAAAATTGATTTGAGCGAAGTGGTTTATTTTAAAATGTTTTTTATATATTTTGTTTTAATATCCTAGATTTATTTTCAAAATAAACATTTAACTTTACCATAAACTAACTTTTTTTTTTTTGCATGAACTACTCTTATTCACAAAACAGGAATGGAAACAAACATTGATTGTGTGATTTTTTTATCACCGCGTCTCACTACCCGTTCGGGTTACACGGCTATGTATTAATTATGTTAATGTGTAATGGATTAGAGAGGTTGAATTTAAAGGAAGAGTACCCGTATTTTCTTGAAGGGAGAGTGGAAAACCATTTAGGAAAACCCCTCAAGACACCCGAGCAGGATTTTAACCCCGATCTCCCCGTCATCGTCAGCCCAGTCTATTACGATAGTGACGTCACGTGACCACCAAAGTATGTCTGTATTAGCTAATTAATTCGTTATTCCGTGATAGTTTCCATGAGTATTACAATATAAGTTTCTTTATTGAATTAATTACGAAAACATTACCGCGTGTGTCTCGGGAATTAGGGATGCCATACCGGATGTCAGGTACGTGAGTGGTACGAGGGATCACTAGGGAGTACAATGACGCTCTAATGCACTGTTGCAACAGCCGTCCGAAACAGGCCTTCGCACTACGTGACTGCCGTCTATGACGGAGGCATTGATCGGAAACGAGACTTCCGCGACCGCTGAATGAGACGAGGGTGGTGTCACGTTCGATTGAATCTTTGCGGGAAGAAGAATCTTCTTGTCGTTACGTGGGTAGTGTGCCAGACTCTAAACAGAGATTGTGAGGGTTTGATCCCCCATGAGTTGACTATGAATTCACATGTCGCCCCAAAAAGAAACAAACCCCAAGAGCCTATCAGAAACGTAATCACCTGACGAGCTCTAAGCCAATCAATCACAAGATTCCAGTCTCATCGGCGTTGTCCACTCAGGGCGACTTGAAATAACCCGTTTTCCTTTTTCTGCGCGGCAACATCAGCTTGGGAGAACCAATTAAATTTTAAAACCAGCCTATGCAATCAGTGCGCATGCGCCTAAACCAACCGAATAAATCAGTGCGTGTGCGCCTAAACAAACTGAATAAATCGGTGCACATGCGCCTTAACCAACTGAATAAATCAGTGCACATGTGCCTAAACAAACTGAATCGATCAGTGCGCATGCGCCTAAACCAACTGAATCGATCAGTGCGCATGCGCCTAAACAAATTGAATCGATCAGTGCGCATGCGCCTAAACAAATCGAATCGATCAGTGCGCATGCGCCTAAACAAATTGAATCGATCAGTGCGCATGCGCCTAAACAAATTGAATCAATCAGTGCGCATGTGCCTAAACAAACTGAATCACTCAGTGCGCATGCACCTAAACAAACTGAATCAATCACTGCGCATGCGCATAAACAAACCGAATCAATCAGTGCGCACGCACCTAAACCAACATAATAAAGCAGTGCGCATGCGCCGAAGCCAATTGAATAAATCAATGCACATACGCCTAAGCATCCCTATTAAATCAGTGCGAATGTGCCTAAACATACCTATTAAATCAGTGCGCATGCGCCTACAAAGCTGGATACCAGCAGATAGCTGCTTCTACTGTTGTGAAATTATTTTAAATAACTCGTTAACTGGAAAGCGCGCGTGGTGTTATTTTTATGTTTTGATTCATTTCACGACACTACACAATAATAATTACTGTAAACATACATCGTGATATAAATTTAAAAGATTTGTTTATCCACTAAAAAAATAAAATATGGCGGTTATCAGCTGTTTCTAGTTTGTGTTGCAATGAATCATTGTCCCGAATATATTTCTGCCAGCATGTGAATATCTGCACCAATGAAGCAGATTCTGTTTTTAATTTTTCTCGAACGTGCAAATCAAACTTTATTCATTGGTCACGCTAGACGGGGTAACAAGTCCGTTAAACGTGTTCATGCAAGTTTTTAAATCATTTTTAAAATACACTTTTTTAGTAAGGAAATTATTTTTAATCGCTCAACTGACACAATTTTGCCCAAAAATAAACATTGTGTGCGACCTTCTCTAGTATTTTTGATCGCCCATCGTTTCGAAACTGTCCGTAGATGGGTTATCAATTAAACTGTGCCCTCCAAGCATCTTTATTCTGAACGTCTTCCTTCGTTCTAACACTATGCCCTTCCATTATTCGAGCCTATCAACATTCCGAATTTACTTACTGTAGCCCCATGGCTTCTTTGGTGCTGACTGACAGCTCACAGCTGACTTCTGACAGTCAACATTTAGGTATGTACCTAAATTTTGAGTGTCTGAAGTGACAGCTGCTAAACACATGTTTTTACAGATCATCTGGTTCGCCGTAGGGATACGTAATTTGGTCTGGTAATTTTTAAAAGTTGTCTGAAGTCGGCTGTGAGCTGTCATTCAGCACCAAAGAAGCCACGGGGCTACTGTATTTCTATTTCTATCCTCCCATCAATATTTTCATCTCTGACAAGACGTGTATTAATCACAACTTGTGAGACTGCGGAATGCCAGGCCTCCACCGTGGCTCGGATTCCACGTTAAACTGTAGGTCCTCCATTCCATCTCACAATCACCCTACCATTGCACATTAGCGTACGTGCGTATAACCCGAACGGTTAGTAAGACGTGGCATTAATAATAATATAATAATATTTTCTTCTATAATTGCCTTGTGTGAGGAATATTTTCTCAAAATGTGCTTATTGAACCATACGCTAGATTATTGAGTGGGACAGGATGAACCCATTTTCCTTTTAAATAATAATTGCCGATAGTGATGAGATGGAGGTTCGATTCTCGGTCGGGTGTACTGAGGGAGATTTTTTTCAAAATGGTTTTCCTCTATCCCTTCACGCAAACACGGGTATATTTACTCTAAATATAACCTTTCTAATCCCTAAAACTATTAATGTAATTAGTACATAATTGTATTGCCCGAATGGGTTGTAAGACGCGGTGCTAAGAATAGAGACTTAATCCCACTATTATAAGTAATATAAAAAAGTTATCTTACCAATAATGAATTTAACGCATTGCTCCAAACGGGGAGTTTAAATTTTCTGAAGAAAAAAAATCACTTGTTCTTTTGCGGTATCGAGAGTGCCCCATTTGAGCTGATTATTAGGGGAGGGGAGGGGGGCTGTCTAAGGAAGGGCGTATCTTTACGGCCCCCTACTAAATACGTGCGTGTATACAAGCAGCTTTCCTCTTTCTATTTGCCTTTAGCATATTATGTCGTTCCTCTTTAACCTTTCATTCCTGACCTTAACTGTCCATTTTATCTTCTACATTTTTACTTTCTTATGACCCCTTCGGAGAGAGAAATATTGTGATTAAAAAAATAATAACTTGAGCTTTTGATGGATGTCGCCGTTTCATGACCCTCTGAAATAAAAATAAAAACTTTTGGGGGGAGGATGCCGTCTGTCTGTGTATATCTTTGCCTAGAGCCGATACTATTTTACAGATCGGGCTAAAACTTGATATCTAGGGTTTTTCTAAGTTTTATCCGAGTTTAAAAAAATTAGATATCTAACTCTAAAATTAAGAGTAGTTTACTAAAAGGTAAAAAGAGAAAAAGTCGATTTTCTCAAAACCAGCTCTAACGATTTTGATTACATTTTGTATTGAGGGATTTTTTGAAATAACAAACAAAATGCCAACTTTCATTTTCACATGAAAATTACTTTAAGGATACTTTAAATAAGTGGAAAAATCCAATTTTGATCATATCTCCGCCGCTATATGAGATAAGAAATAACTTATCACTGTAACATTGTAGTACTGTTAAACATAAACAATTTTCATTTGGAATTTATTTTATAAAACCAATAGTTTCTGAGCTATAATCAATTTTTTGGGGGAGGTAAGGGGGTCTTATAAAATGCGATAGGCCTATTGAATACTATGCTCTTTTCTGGATAAAGATGTAACTATTTTCTTTATGTTCCTGTAACAGTGTATATTATTTTATCCTTGCTCTTTGATGAAGTATTTATGCAACAATGTGTAGTATTTATTTTCACGTGTCTTACTAGTTGTTTAGTAACTGTCTCATTTTAAGATAGAAGACAGAAAAAGCATATATGGTGCACCGTATAATTTATTTTCTAACGTGTTTATAGATATTTTTCCCCCCCTTTAAATTAATATATGCTTTCAGAAACCGGATAATCAATTAGATTTAACTAAGCAAAAATCTTCCAACTTTTTTTGCATTCCTATTGAAGTTTCACATTCCATGCTTCGCCAATTTTAGAAAATTATAGCCAACGCAAGCGTTCAACATTACGTTAAAACTTCCTCTGTGTGTGTGTGTGTGTGTGTGTGTGTGTGTGTGTGTGTGTGTGTGAAGAGTATCGTAGTCTTCGAATAAGACCTCGGCAATTAATCCTTCATCGCGAGACGTAGAAAGCTCCCCCCACGACTTGAAGAAAAGAGAAGGAAGCCCTGTCAAGTTACTAATGAGATACTTCAAGCGAGACTTTTACTTTGTTTGTATAGGAACTTCTGCAAAACTGTGGACTTTCATTTACTGGTTTTGTTACAGAAAATGAACTCTCTGAAAAAAAAAAATATTCACATTGCAAAATATTTAGTCTTACCAACTATTAACATAACCTTTAATTCTTAGAATCATTAATACCGTTTTGAAGTAAGTTGTTACTTAATGTAAGGATTTTGCCTACCTATGACGTAACGGTCAGAGGACTGGGTGTTGTGTCTCTTAAAGAGTTACGTTGGTTTGTAAGTAATTTTAAATTTAATCATTTGGTTAAAAAAAGTGCTGTTTTTTTGTCTCCTTGTACAACTAGCCGTTCGTAATTATAGCTTATATATTAATTAAGATAATGTGCTAGAGATGAGGAAGGTATAATTTAGAGAAGATGTATCATCATCTGTGTGAAGCGAGAGTAGCAAACCATAGATTAAATACCCCTGTTTAAAAATATTATTATTATTATTATTATTATTAGTAGTAGTAGTAGTAGTACCGCGTCTTACTACCCGTTCGGGTTACACGCACTTACGCTAATGGGTAATGGTAGGGTGATAGTGAGATGAAATGGAGGACCTACAGTTTAACGTGGAATCCGAACCACGGTGGAGGCCTGGTATTCCACAACATTCACAAGTTGGGATTAATACACGTCTTGTCAGAGGTGAAGGAAGGGTTTGGCAATCAGATAAATCCGTGCTGGGACCGAGGATTGAACCTTGGACCCTCAGCACAGAAGTCCTTGTCCCTGGACCACTAAGTCACCGCTTAAAAATAATAAATTAGGTGTTTTGAATTCGATAACTCAATAAATTTAGATTTAGTGCTAAACATTATTAATTTCTATAATTTTTATACATAATAGATATGCTTATACGGCTTCACCAATCAGGAAGTTAGTTTATAGTGAGTGTACCCGCATTCGATTTGAATGAGTATGAGAAAACCTAAGGGTTATAAATATGATTTAAAAAATAAATTCAACTTAATCGGCCGTGATTTGAAAACCAACCTCCCTGTAAACTGTCAGCAAGCGTGCAGTACAAATCTAAAGCCTTAGGACTCACGGCCACAAACATGGGTGCATATTGTGTTGAAATAGTGGTCAGATTAATAAAGAGGATGACCCGCCTCGGGGGCGTAGTTGGCTAACGCGCTTGTGTTGAGCCCGACTGCTGAGGACGGGGAGATCGAGGTTCGAATCCCGGTCGGGTGAACTGGGGGTAGTTTTTCCTAAATGGTTTTCTACTCTCCCTCCACGCAAATGCGGGTTCACTTCCTCTAATTCAACCTTCCCAGTTCCTAATCCATTAAGCGTAATTAGTACTTAACGCGTATAACCCGAACGGGTAGTAAGACGCGGTGCTAAATATTCAATTAAATTAAATTAAAATAGCGAGGATGTTTTAGTAATACTCATTTAATTTTTAATGAAACTTTAATCCCCACATAGCCGCTTCGCATACTAATTATTAGTTACAATGATCGCTTTAAATCTGACAAAAAATCCAAGTTATTTATTGAGTTAAAACGCTTATATTTATGAGTGTCTTGAGGTGTTCTCTAATATTGAGTAAAAATTGCCGTGGGCTCTAAATGTTTCTCAAGTCTTTTCGGTTTTATCAAGTGTGACTTTCTGAATACTTTATTTGCTGCGCAAGCTGAAAATCGATTTTGATAGTCCTCATTAGAAGAGATACCATTAATGATTGCACTCTTTAAAAACAAAAAAATGTGAATAGTAAACTAACTGAGCCGTTGACGTATCATTGAGTCAATTTCGCAATGACAGGCTCTGAACTGTAACCTTTATGCTTGGAAAAGATATTTGGTCCAAAAAGAGATGATAGTACTGGGGAGTAGATGAGATTACATAATGCTGAGTTACATACCCTCTACTCATCACAAGACATTGTTAGGATAATCAAGTCTCGTAGATAACAATGGGCAAGACATTCAGAGCGAATGGGAGACTCTAGAACCTTGTCAAAGGTATTTACTGGAAAATCAAATGGAAACAGACAAATGGGAAGTCTTAAACACTGATGGTAGGATAACATTATAATTGACCTGAAAGAGATAGGGTGTAATGAGGTGGACTGGCTAGAACTATCTCAAGATATGGATAGGGTATAATGAGGTGGACTGGATAGAACTATCTCAAGATAGGGTATAATGAGGTGGACCGGATATAACTATCTCAAGATATGGATAGGGT
>CABFVX010000022.1:34698-55976 GCA_902151425.1 Timema shepardi
ACCAGGTCGCTCTAGTGTATTGCATTGTTTCATATGAGAGGGGTGAGACTAGCGACACAAATGTCGTGACCAGGTCGCTCTAGTGTATTGCATTGTTTCATATGAGAGGGGTCAGGCTAGCGACACGAGCGCCGCGACAGATTTGAAAACGTCGATGTGTGATCGTTTCTTGGGCATAGTGACCCTTTCATATGAAACAATGCAATGCACTAATTTAAGAGCAACCTGGTTCGTGTCAGCGAACAAAACGTCAGTCGGTCACCGGCCTAAGAATACAGTAAAAGTTTTTCAATGATGACTGTTAAAAAAATCTTTGTAACTTCTACAAGGTCCTTCCTAGCAAATTCTTATTATAGTTATTTGAAGTGGGGGGGGGGGAAGAAGTTGAGGGGGAGGATATTCTTCCGCTTTTTTCCCCCTACACCTTCATTCAATGTTCGGTTAAATCTTAATTTTGGGCAGTATATTATGACCTAATAAAACCTAACTTAACGTTATATTCTCTTTTTCTTATTATTTTTTTACTACCGCTTCTTACTACCCATCCAAGCTATATAGACCCTAGGCCTATATATTTTAACCACTATAATGGGATGGAAATTAAGAAAATATAGTGGTATCTACGCAGATGAAAAGCGAAGAACTACATACGGATAATCACTCTCAGTGCACCTAGCTGGGATTCGATACCTGACCTCCCCATCACCGTAAAATGGAATAGATGAGCCTGACATTTAGTTTATGTGCCCATCTATGTCGTTACAGTCCAATTTTCATAGGAATAATCTTTTATATATAGGCCTTATATATAAAAGCATATTTCTTTATGAGCAAACATTAATATTATTATTATTAGCACCGCGTCTTACTACCCGTTCGGGTTATAAGCACTTACGCTAATGTGTAATGGTAGGGTGATTGTGAGATGAAATGGAAGACCTAAAGTTTAACGTGGAATCCGAACCACGGTGGAGGCCTGGCATTCCTCACATTCACAATATGTCTTGTCAGAGGTGAAGGAAGGGTTTGGTAATCTGATAAATCTGTTCCGGAACTGAGGATTGAACCCCGGCCGCCAGCATAGAAGTCTGACACCTTACCCCTAGACAACCAGGTCACTTCAAACATTAATAGCATTTTACTACATTATTAGTGTTATTTTATAGGTATTTATAATATCTATCAAACGTGACAGCTGCAGATCACATGGCTTGACGTATAAATACACGAAAGATCGATTCTGTGGTCTAATGGTCAGCGTTCCTGGAAACAGATCCGGAGGTCCCGAGTTCGATTCCCGGAGTATACGTGAAAGTAATTTAATTTAATTTAGCACCGCGTCTTACTACCCGTTCAAGTTACGCCTAAGTAATAATTACGCTAATGGAATAGGGTTTGGGAAGGTTGAATTGAGAGGAAGTGAACCCGCATTTGAGTGGAGGAAGAGTGGAACACCTTTTAAAAGAAAAAGCCTCCCCAGTTCACCCGACCGAGATTCTAACCTCGATCTCCCAGTCCTCGGGAGTCTAGCTTATCACGACTAGCGCGTTAGCCAACTACGACATTGAGGTGGGTTACGTGAAATTAGATCTAGCTGTCAGATAAGTTTCTTACTATAAAAATTGTACTCTACATACACTCCCAAATTCGCTAGACGTCAGTGCCATCTTAAGACCCTACTACAAACACACCCAACTTAAGGCCTAGGAATCTTAAAGTGTGTTTGCTTGTGCGAGCGAAACTATAGTAGGATTCTAGTAGAAAAGGCAATACCGAAACGGTATCAAAACTATTTTCATAATTTAGTCACACGTCAAATAATATAATCTGCAACTGTAACTTTTTAATAAATATTATCAATACCTATAAAATAATACTAATAATTTATTAAAATGTTATAATTTTTATCACTCCGTCTTACTAGCCGTACAGATCATACTCCTATACCCCATCTTTGGTAGGAGAGGGGGAGACAACGTGTGGCACATTTGACTGGGAGGGACTTAGACGTACGGTAACCTTATATGTAGACTTTTAGCCGCTTTGTTGTCACAGAGCATTACCCAAGGTACACCATAGGAGGTTGTCGACACGTCGTACCCACAATGAGATGATGTTATGATAGTTATTATGATGTTTTGGAGCCGGGGTGATTCTTAACCTAGCCTAACCCTGGGGATCATTAGGATCATTCCCCTTAAGGGAAAAATACCCAAGGTACCAGTAGGGAATCGAACCCGGAACTCTTAGGCTCGTAACCAGATGCAGTGACCATTACACCACGGGGCCGGTTATTTTAATAATTGGCTCAAAGTAGCTAATGTCAACCAATTAACAAAAAATAATATTTTATTAGTAATACAACATATTATCGATAATTACTTTCTAATAGGTTGCTATTAGTGACTTCCAACCAATGTTTGTAATAAACATCCTTCTGCTGTCACTTGCCAACTCTCCTGTCATAATTAATCTGTGTTAAGGATGAGGAAGGTTGAGTTTAAATAAAGTGTACCCTCATTTGCGTAGAGAAAGATAGTGAAAAACCATTTAGGGAAAACCACCCTTAGTACCTCGAACCCAGATCTCCCCGTCATCGACGGAACAATATATTGTGAGAGTGACGCCGTAGACCATGTGACCATTTAAGTGGTTATCTATTAATGGTTGACTGAAGTAAAATAGGTTTGTATTTTTTTTTAAACCTTGATTAGATCTTGTGTCTCAAACCGATACACAGCAACGGGAAGAGGAGTAGAAGGACACACGAGAAGGATCCTACCCCAACCCTCCGTGCACTCAAGACGAGATTAAAGTTTTGAAGTGTCTCCATTGAGACAGCGAGCGAACCGAAACCACAGTCACACTTAGCTTCTCGCTTCCTCGATTGAAACAGTTTCCACAAGATGGCTACAATGTTCTACTCGCAAGTCTAATGACCACCTTAATGGACCTTCTAGAGGAACATTGTCGCGCCATTAGGGTGGTTATTGTTTGTCTATCTAGCCAAACATTCCGGTCGACTTCTTCCTGTATTTGTATAGGTTCGTTATCTTCCATCAATAATATACTATAAAGCCACATGGCTGACTCACTCACTGACATTAATGTTTACTCACTTCCAGTTGAGATAGAAACTTGAAATTTCGCAAACTTATAGCTTCTAGTCTATAACCGACGGGAAAATTCTAAAAATTTAACCCTTGAAAAAAAAATTCAAAATGGGTGCGGACCTTTCTTTGGTGGTAACTTCTTGTGGCTAAAAGGTAAGACCTAACAAAAGCCGGATCTGGAATTACATTAGTTTACATCCACTTGCAAAGAAAACTCACCGGGGGTTTCCCCAACTAGTAAAGCGAGTATAATATTATATAAATCGACCCGATTCGGTGATTTCATGGTAAAACAGGGCTGAAGAAAACCTTTGACCTTTTGAAGTGTTTGTTGTGGCTTTTTCACATATTTTGTCAACTATGGATCTTAAGTGTGTTACAAAGTAGACGTTTATAGGTACAGCCCTATTTAAAAAACTGTTTAATATTATTAAATATTGTTTCCAAACAAATTTAGGCAAAACGTATGAGCGGGTTTTTGACTAGTTCGAAAGTTTAAATTTTGGATTTAAAGGTTTTAAAAACATGCAAAGATACTTTACGCTAAAATTTGCACTTATGAGATAAAATAAAACATTTGGAAACGTATATCTAGCCATCCTCTATAAAATACTGTCATGTTTTTGATAGGGTCACCAAACCCTTTTTTCACCTCTGACAAGACATCTTGTGACTGTGGGGAATGCCAAGCCTCCGCCGTGGTTCGGATTCCACGTTAAACTGTAGGTCCTCCATTTAATCTCACAATCACCCTACCATCACACATTATCGTAAGTGCGTATAATCCGAACGGGTAGTAAGACGCGGTGCTAATAATAATAATAATAATAATAGGGTCACAATATACTATTTAAAAAAATCCATACCTTTAGCTAGCTAGAATTCCGCCTACATTTTGACGAAGAAAATATTCGAAAATATCAAACCAGTCCATAAATAATCCGGAATTTCTAAACGTCTGCAACGCATCTAAGTGATATTTTATTCATTTGAGGTATTTAACAAGCACGTTCTGAACCGACTTATTATAAAATCAACAAACAAGAATTTCTTCGAATGCGAGTGAAAGGACCTACCAATTTTTCCGGGAAAGGAATCGTCACATACATTCCAGGTTTCTTTTACATGTCACAATCGACATAGGATCAACGGCTTTATTTCTCCACGGAAGAAAGTTGTGCTACGGATTTTTATCACTAAAGAAAAATACATCGACCCCTGCTGGATTTGAACCCATGAAAATTGAGTCTTGAGGCGAGCTACTTTACCCCAAGACCACCAAGATCAACGATTAAAAGTTAAAAGGTTTTATATTTTTGGGAATGATTAGAGGGCAAGTTTAAAATTGTATATACAGTAAAAGTAATTTTCCTTTTATAATATTTTTTTTAATAATTGAATTCCTCGCTTCAGTGGCCGAATGGTCTAAGGCGTCACTCTCGTGTTAGACTTACCTGCTGGAGACTGGTAGATTGGTGTTTGAATCCCAGTCGGGTCTACTGAAGGTAGTTTTTCCTACTATCCTTCCACGCAAATGTCGGTAGATTACTTCTAAAATATTTCCTTCCTCCTCTCCAACCTATCAGAGTAATTATCACTTATGCGTACATCCTAAACAGGTAGTACGACTCAATGATTTATAAAAATCGAGTTTTTTTTTACTCAAGAAAGTGACAATTTTAAATTTTTCTAAAATTTCCCCCCTCATTATTTTCAGTTTTCAATGTGGCCCTTATGATCAAACTACGGCTACACGAATTCCAATCCTCACTTTTACGGTGCGTTGCGGTGCGGTATCCGTGTAGCTACCAGCACCCAAATACGAGTATCAATTCGGGAGTTTCCGGAAATGTTCNATTTGATTTGTTATGTATATTAACTGATGTAACCACTCAATCAAATATAGTAACTATTCAAGGTCAAGTGAAGATTGAGCTCTATCTAACACTTTAAACATTGTTGTTCCACGACTTTCAATGGCAGGAGTGCGGTGGCGTGCGTATACATTCTAATTTTTTTTTTGTTACATTTGACTTGTGTAACCACTTGCTAGAAAACTCGGTGCGGGTCGACTCCTTGTAGCTTCAGCGGGCCCAACTCAGTTCCCGGCTCGCGCGAGATATGGGAGTAAAAGGGAAAAGACCTGCGATATGCAGGAAATGTGTGCAGTGCATTCGTATTTGAACGATTACTCGAAATTTTCCGCGATGACGATGGGGGGACAGCGCGACAAAATTTAACTACAGTATGTGTCTATTATGACAGATAGAGATTTGTACACAGTGGTTATCTGTGAAGCCATTCTAAATCGGTCAAAAACGGCCTTTTTAACGCAGTTTTTTTTATCCCAATATCATTTAATATTTCAATAATGTTCAGTATTAGGAACTTCTATTAACTTTTTACTCCATTAATGTTTAATCAGAAATTATCCACGTGCAATAGTGTTGGTGTAAATTTTCGAGCGGACTGTGTCACAGAGTTGACGGACATCATATGCGACCAGCGACGAGGTTTATAACGAGGTTCTTGATTTACACAACTCTTTATCAAAACATTTGACGCTGGCGACTGGCGTCCTCTTCAAAGTATGACTCACGTCGTAGACGCCAAAAAGGTTTGCTAGGTAAGGGGTAAAAACCGTTAGTCATCACACAGTCGTGTCGTGCAATCGCGCAATTGTACTCGCATTACAGGGAGGAAATGGAACGAGGTTTCTGATAAGGGCGGGGGGGATAAAGGGTAATGTTCGACCAGGAAAGGTCTGAGTAAATAAAAGGGTTGCCTGACAGTGAGTGGCGCCAGTCCGTGGGGTTATTATGTCGGGGGGAAAGGGGGCGGGAGGACAAGTTTTTAAAATAGTTTTATTTATTTTACCAACTTAAAAGGAAACTTTATTGCATGTGGAACCATTAATTTCTATGTATTATTTTAAAAGCGTGCATAAAATATATATAACCTGAATTTTATCTATATTATATACATATAATTATACATAGAAATATATATATATTGGCTAGAGCTATGTGAACTTTGTCACAAATATTTTCTTATTTTTTAACACAACATGGGATGGTTCTCACTCTAAATAGAGAGTCTACTTTTCACTGTAGGAGCTCTTTAGAAAAAATATTTTGCTGTCAAAATGTTTAAAATTGTAGTATTTTATTTATGTTATTATATAGGTATTGATAATATCTCCCAAAAGCGACATATTCATATCATGAGCTGACGTATTAATACATGAAAGTAGATCTGGTAGCCTTTATATTTGTCAGATAAAGTTCTTCCTATGAAAATTAGGATGTTGTGAGTATAAATATATATATATATATATATATATATGATTATATTGTATTAACATGTAGGTAGGGCTGTTAGGTTTTTAAATACGTCTTAGTAATATTTGACTAAATCATATGGTTTTTAAATGAATGGTTTTATGTATTTTTTTGAAATAACATTTTATTTATTTCTCGTGCCTTATATTTTGTTTTGAGTTACGTATTATCAATTTTGATTCAATTACTAATGTAAGCTTGAAAATATTGGTGCCCCTTCTCGGTTAGTAGTGGTCAGAGAGTAGATTAGACTACCAACCTAATTACTTCAGCAGCCCGAGGCATCGCCCGGTCAGATAACCTTTAAAATGCTTCCTTCCTCATCCATTCCTCACTAGATTAAATTAAATACGTATATATTTAATTTCATTTATTCAAACTATTTAACGTGCACTTTCTGAACCGACTAATTATATTATCTGCAAACTACTCACTCGCTAATTAAATATAGAATGGACATATCATCCAGTCCCCCAACCGTCAATTCATCACTGTGAAAGGGTAAATCCACATTTCACCAATGATAATTTTTTTCTGCTATATCACGGGATTCGAACCCGAGACCCCTAAGGAAGTAAACAGACACGTTACCGATTGAACTTACATGTCGAACTATATATGCGTATAGGCTAAGCAGGTATTAAGACACGATCAGATACATATCTATATGCTCCTATAATATATTAATATTGAGGTATCTTAACTTATCCCAGGCAAGGTCTAAAATTAAATTGAGTATTTTTGCTAATTTTTAAATTATTAATTTAGCACCGCGTCTTACTACCTGTTCGGGCTATACGCTAATGGATTAAGAATTGGGAAGGTTGAATTTAGAGGAAGTGAACCCGCATTTGCGTGGAGGGAGAGGGGAAAACCATTTAGGAAAAACCACCCCCAGTTCACCCGACCGAGAATTGAACCTTGATCTCCCCGTCCTCGGCAGTCGAACTCAACATGAATAGCGCGTTAGCTAACTACGCCATCGAGGCGGGTATTTTTGCTAAAGTTATTACAGCTATAGTGCGAATGCCATACGATAGTAGACATTTGAAAGTTACTAAAGCGCTATTAAATATTCAAGACCTAAGGTTTGCATCTGTCACATTTGACAGATAGTATTAATGCTGATGAAATAACAATAGCGTTAAATATTTCCAATGCTTATAAGCCGGATGAGCAGAAAGACGGGGAATATTTTCTTTTCAATGTTGTCAGCAAGTAAATTTATTTATGTTTTCTAAGTTGATCTTCTCACCTCGATTACGCTACTCTATTTAGTTATTTGCATATGTTTCCAGTATTTAAAAGTAAGAGAATTTTTGTACTGAAATAAAGTAAAGGCTTTAATCTCATATTGTTTTCCTCTTAGCGTGGAGTTTGGGGCTCGAATCCTAGATGTTATACTGAGGTGTATTTTTTCCCTAAATATACTTCCATAGTTAACTCCACACAAATGATTGTAAAATTAATATAGACTCTACCTTTCTTAACTTTTCTTCTATTAAGTGCGATTATGCAAATAGGTAGCAAGACGCGAAATCAAAATAAATAACATCATAAGTTCCTTAGAATACTGTATCATGTGAAACTGTTAAACATTTTAAATGTCAATTTACCTCAGATAGATCTTTTAAAACATAGGCCTATAACATAAGTACTTCCATTGTTTTATTTAGAAATACCAAGTTATCTAGATACACACTTTGCATAGATTAAAACCGGTACGTTCAAACAGATCGATGAAAGGCAGACTTTGGAGTTGGAAACAGAAACAGTTTTAACAGCAAACTTCTCAAAGTTAAGTTTTTAAATGACTACTTTGGTTGGTGTTATGAATTCTCTCTACTCTTGCCTTTAGGCTCCAGAACTCTTTTTGGGATGGATAAACACTATTACGAACATACTCCTTTATTTTATTTTTAATAATAATAATATTAGCACCGCGTCTTACTGCCCGTTCGGGTTATACGCTTTCTAAGTACTAATTACTCTAATGGATTAGGAATTGGGAAGGTTGAATTAGAGGAAGTGAACTCGCATTTGCGTGGAGGGAGAGTGGAAAAACATTTAGGAAAAAAACCTCAGTTCACTCGACTGAGATTCGAACCTCGATCTCCCCGTCCTCAGCAGTCGAGCTCAACACCACTAGCGCGTTAGCCAACTACGCCACCGAGGTGGGTATATTTTTAAAAGGGAACATTATTTTACAGTAATATTTAAACTAAAGTTTATTTAGAAAAAAAAATGTGTTTCACATTTTACCGTTAGTAACGGTTCGAGCTAAACACGTTAATTTTTTTTTGTATCGCGTCTTACTACCCGTTCGGGTTATACGCTTATGTACTAGTTACACTAATATGATAGGGAGTAGGAAGATTATATTTACAGGAAGTGTACCTGATTTTGCATGGAGGGAGAGTGGAAAATCCTTTTGGAAAAACCACCATCTCTACACCCAACCGAGATCCGAAACTCAATCAATCTCCTAGTCATTGGTAGTCCAGTCTACTGCGAGAGTAGCGCCTTAGACCATGCGGCCACCGAAGCGGGTAATTGGGCCAGAGAACAATAAACATGATTAATTGCAAGCAACAGCTCGGCGGCGAATCCTGTACACATACATTTTGATTCCAATCGATGATAAGGTCCGCAAATTAATGTCCTGATCTTTGAACAGATATGCCATTGCACAGAGAGGAGTGTGAGAGGGAGGGGATGTATTTCGACCAAGTTTCAGAAAGCAGCCGTCAGAGCGCTTTGGCGCACGCTCGTTATAATCGTGACAAACTCGAAATGTCGCGCAGTGATGGTCGTGAATCACGATTATGTGAGTAATAATAATAATTATTGTCGATCGTAGCCGAGTGGTTAAAGATACTAGCTTCGAGGCTAGGAAGCCCCTGACTCAAAGCTAAATTTTATCATAAACAAAATAGTATCTAACCATAGCCATATATGCTGAGGCATTGGTATTCAACCTGGGGTAGGCGTACACCCAGAGGTACGTGAAGGACATCTTAGAGGTTATGTGAAGGGCATCTTAGAGGTTACATGAAGGACATCTTAGAGGTTACGTAAAATTTAAATATATGTATTTATAGCCTCCATATATTTATCATTTAAATCTTATTGTTTACAATATAATCTTGGATATCATTTATTTGAAATATAGATTATATAATATGTATACATAGCGTGCATCCTGCACCAACAACTTTAAAGGTATACATTCGAAGAAAGATATCTGAGTGCACGCGAACAAAAAAGGTTGAATACCACTGGTCTAAGGGACCCTAGTTCCAACCCAAGAAAGTTCTGGCAAAGATTTTACTATTATCATTCACGTCCTCATCCTGCTATCCGGCTGATCATTATCTAGGCTATTGGTGACCTGGCGGTCTAGGGGTAAGGTGTCAGACTTTTGTGCTGGGGTCCGGGGTTCAATCCTCAGTCCCGGCACAGATTTATCTGATTACCAAACCCTTCTTTCACCTCTGACAATACATCTTGTGAATGTGGGGAATGCCAGGCCTCCACCGTGGTTCGGATTCCAATTTAAACTGTAGGTCTTCCATTTCATCTCACAATCACCCTACCATTACATATTAGCGTAAGTGCGTATAACCCGAACAGGTAGTAAGACGCGGTGTTAATAATAATAATTATTTTCTAGGTGCTAGAGTTGTGTGTTGGGTAGCATTAAAAAAACGTATTTAACGTGCACTTTCAAAACAGATTTATTATATCAATACACTACTAACAAACTAATTTAATTCTACAACCGACACCATCCAGTCCCTCGCCCATCAAGTCATTACTCTGAAAGAGAAAGCACCAATTTACCTATTATTATTATTATTATTATTATTATTATCGCGTCTTACTACCCGTTCGGTTTATACGCACTTACGCTAATGTGTAATGGTAGGGACTAATGTGTAATGGTAGGGTGATTGTGAGATGGAATGGAGGACCTACAGTTTAACGTGGAATCTGAACCACGGTGGAGGCCTGGCATTCCCCACATTCACAAGATGTCTTGTCAGAGTATTTTTAGTTAAATTTAGTTTTTTTAAATCTCACTTTGCGGTGTTATTTCGTGTTTATTCTAATTTACATGTTAACCAAGGTATTTGAGTATTATTTACATATTGAGACGATGTATATAAAGTTAATATTTATTTTTGAAACGTTATATAAGTTATTTGCTTTAAAATTCTTTGTCAAGTTTGTCTGCATATTTCACAATTTTGTAGCATAAAGTTATACTAAAACAAAATACTAATCAAATTACAGCATGGCCAAAATTTGTGCTTAATTTCTTCTTAATTTCGTGTTAATTTAAAGATTTTGTTGTTGTTGTAAAAGCGGTGTTATTTTGTTTTACAGGAGAATTTCAAGTAACAAGACGATTTCATTTTATTTCGCTTTTCAAAAAACATTTTAATTCATATCTAAAAACTATTATTATTATTATCATTATCATTATATTATTATTATTAGGACCGCGTCTTACTACTTGTTCGGGCTATACGCACTTAAGCTAATGTGCAATGGTAGGGTGATTGTGAGATGAAATGGAGGACCTACAGTTTAACGTGGGATCCGAACCACGAGTGGAGGCCTGACATTCCGTACATTCACAAGTTGTTATTAATACACGTCTTGTCAGAAGTGAAGGAAGGGGTTTGGTAATCAGATAAATCTGTGCCAGGACTGAGGATTGAACCCCGGCCGCCAGCACAGAAGTCCGACACCTCACCTTTAGACCGCCAGGTCACCTAAAGAGTACTTGATTCCAGCTTTGTATGGCACTTTTAGCTTTATCGCGTCTCACCATTTTTATGGGGATCTACACTAATAGTGATACGCGTATTATTGCACTTTCAGACAATGACACACTTCCAGACTTGCGACCTGGTAGCCGTCAACCAATGTTCTTTATTTAGTATATCCCAAAGTCGCCCACGTTTGCGACCAAACCGCTGTCGTTGGGCACTTGTCGCCTTGTGTGGGCACCCTAATTAATGTGGGGATGTAGGGAACGCGCGTTAAGGGCCGTTTTTTTTTGCCATTTTTATAGATTTTTTTGCCAAAATAAATCAAATGTTGCTCCAGTAGAAACATAGCGTTTAATTATCTCCACAAGATACTAAAATTTATTGAATATCTGTCAAGGGTTTCCTGGAATTTAATGACATCTTTTTATCTTCATTTAAAAATTTTCTCATCTTATACAACTAACTGTTGATATCACCATGTGGAGGAAATTAAACTCTATTTTTGTACTGTAGAATTATTTTATTTTATTTTGATTCAAAATCTATAAAAACTGCTAAAATCCTGAGTTCCTCCTTTGCAAGGCTATACGTGCTGGCACGTTGAATTATATATATATATATATATATATATATATATATGCTAGAGCATGCATATATATGCTAGAGCATGCATATATATATGCTAGAGCATGCGTGAGAGGATTCTTGAAGGTGGAAACGTTCAGAAAATATAATCATACACTTATGGCTTGGGTCCAAGTCCNAGCATGCATATATATATATATATATATATATATATATGCTAGAGCATGCATATATATGCTAGAGCATGCATATATATATGCTAGAGCATGCGTGAGAGGATTCTTGAAGGTGGAAACGTTCAGAAAATATAATCATACACTTATGGCTTGGGTCCAAGTCCAGACATAGATAGGTGTGGCCCCAAAGTAACATTTTCCCCAGGGAGGAACTACGAGGACGTTTTTAGGTAATTGCGTGAAAGTTAGAGGGAAATTGTTGTTTCACCCTGGTCCCCAAGATTGATATTTATTAATTTAGCCATTTCCCACCATCCTACGACATGCATTCCCACCATTTACATTTTGAGGCTAGTAAGCCTACTCAAGTTTTTATATCTTATAATCTTATTTTTATAATATATATAGGATATATACAAATGTATACAATTTTTATAATTAAAAAAAAAATATTCCTCCTTTTTTTACAAAGAAAAAAGCGGGTTATCTTTACTAATTGGTTTGATAAAATTATTTAATTCTTGATTATTAAATATTAATGAAATTATTGATTATTTATTTTAATTTTAATTTAATGATAATTATTGTGTTTAAAACCACTTGAATATTAGGTATACATTAATCTCTCTGAGGTTATAAAGTAGTGTACTATTATTAGGAACACTCACATCATCATGTGTATATATATATATATATATATATATATATATATATAAGATAGCCCTGTGTCTAGCTACCCGTACAAACTACACTTAAGGGAGGAATGCCAGGTCTCCACCGTGGTTCGGATTCCACGTTAAAACTGTAGGCCCTCCATTTCATCTCACAATCATCCTACAATTACACATTAGCGTAAGTGCGTATAACCCGAATGGGAATTAAGACGCGGTCTAATAATAATAATACACAAGGGGTAGGCATAAGAAAAGTAGAACGTAGAAGAAATTTACCCACATTAGCGTTAAGAGAAAGCAAGATAAAATTTAAGAAAATGCAGATCTGAAAGAAAACAAAATATTAATATTATTATTATTATTAGCACCGCGTCTTACTACAATATTAATATTAATATTGGTATTTGAGAAAAATAGAATGCGACCCATATCTGATACTAAAAAAAGGTTTCTTATTCGAATACATTATAATATTAGTGGTTTAAAATCAAATTGAAAACCATTGAACCATTGGTTGAAATGGGAACAGCCTTTTGATACTCGAGCAATGCGGGTATGATGGGAAAGTGGGCTTGAAGGCTTCTTGTGGGGAGGNNNGGGGGGGTGGGGGGGGGGGGGGGGGGGAATCGTATCCCTTTGGTTGGTCTTCCTTTTTGGCCGATTTTTTTTTTACGTGGTGACGCATCAATGTAGAGAGTTTACAAAGTGACAACAGTGCTTTAGTTAGCTAACAAAGCTAATCAAATATCAAAATTTGCACTCACGTGTTTGATCTAAGGACAGAAAACCACTGAAACCCGCTCGCTGAACTCTCAGTTCATCTCGAAACTAATTATAGTTTGCTTTGTTCAGACACCATTTCCCTTCCCACCTTTACAACACACATACACACACACACACACACACACACACGTGTACTCTTCTCATATGAACTCATTTTCCAAAATTTCGGAGATAAATCATCCTTAGTTCTCTTTTAATAATTTCCTAATATTTATTTCTTATACTAAATGTTAATGTATTTTTAATTTACACTATACACAAAATATTTTTTTATGAGCTTCAAACATATTTTTTATTAAATCATAGATTTCATTAGTAGAAGCTATTAATATAATTATCCATAAATAATCTTCTTGTTTCAGTATACTTGGCAAAACCAAAAGTGCGCCCTTTTTGTTACTTTTGTTGTTGTATCGAACCATGATTTTTACTAAACTATTTTAAATAGAATTGTTATATTTTTAAACGTTATTTTGTTTCTGAACTATTCTTATAAAGTATTTCTAACTCCACGAGAAATGGTATATCTATTTTTAAACATGATGATAAAATAAATAATTTAAAAACGATTGACCTAAAAAGAATAAGTCAATCGATTCCAAATTGTATGGAACGAACTTTTAGTTTGTGAATCAATCAACAACAACAACAAAAAATCTCAACTTATTTGTTTGTAAATAAAAAGTTAAATGAATCTTGTTGACCTAAAATCATACAGATTTTATTATACATACAAAAAATATAAAAGTTATTAAAACTTTTGTTCAAAATTTTGTTTGTTAACAACAGCTATAAAACGACCGGAATATCATTGTAATGCGTTTCAATAGAGCAATATAATATTTATAGTAGACAAAGAGAATTAAAACGATTGGGGTCAATTTGTTGGCGGTTTGTTGGTTGTGAAGTGTTTACAAAAATACATACAGACAGGCCAACGGACAATTTTTGCACAAGACAAAAAGATTTACCGTTTTTTGACATAAAGAAGTGCAATCTAAACCAACCTTTGTATACATGTATTATTATTATTTATCATCGCGTCTTACTACCCGTTCGGGTTATACGCTTTTAAGTACTAATTCTTCACCTCTGACAAGACATCTTGTGAATGTGGGGAATGCCAGGCCTCCACCGTGGTTCGGATTCCACGTTAAACTGTAGGTCCTCCATTTCATCTCACAATCACCCTACCATTACACATTAGCGTAAGTGTGTACAACCCGAACGGATAGTAAGACGCGGTGCTAATAATAATAATAATAATAATTAATAATCTCGCTAATGGAATAGGAATTGGGAAGGTTGAATTAGAGGAAGTGAGCCCGCATTTGCGTGGAAGGGGAGTGGAAAACCATTTAGGGAAAAATAACCTCAGTTCACCCGACCGAGATTCGAACCTCGATCTCCCCGTCCTCAGCAGTCGAGCTCAACACGACTAGCGCGTTAGCCAACTACGCCACCAAGGTGGGTTTCACTATGTTCTTTCAGAAAATATAAATTCTTATTTGAGCTGCGAGATACATTGGACCAGTTGAGCTCATATTATTGAGGCATATAGGCATATATGCACCGTGTTAAGATTACAGCACGTCCAGATAAGTTATAGCGTAGTATTAGAAGTATGCAATATTAAATTGTTTTTATTAATTATTAATCTAAGCAAAATGTGAAAATAAACTTATCCAAAAACTGTGAAAAGCACAGCTTCGTTTCGGGGTTATTGAATAACTTGTATATTTTAGCATTGCGTCTTACTACCTTTTCGGATTATAGCATATGCTTATGTACAATTTACGTTAATGGTTTTAGGAATGAGGTAGATTATATTTATAGGAAGTGTAGCCTCATTTGTGTGGAGGTAAAGTAGAAAACAATTTTGAATAAAAAAACACTCATAACACCCGACCGGGATTCAAACCTTGAACTTTCTTTCAATGGAAAACAAAGCTAGTTAAGCTTGTCATTAGTTTGCTCATCGATGTTGTTCAAGTGTCTTGTTGGTAGCAGTATTCAGTATACTATTTCTCTCTTTTATCTGCGTAGAATCAATAAAATTCCAGAAAATCTAAAATTTGCTAGCGTACTGAAATTGTGTTCGTTTAGCTAATTCCATGTTCCTATGGGACCACAGTCAAATTTTCTTAGAAAGAGACACACTCCATATCTATCAACTAGAAAAATGACCACACATTGCTTATTATTTTATGGGAGTAGGAGGTCTAAAGTGCATTGCCACACTTACAAAAGTACTCCCTTTATCCGTATCTTGAGCTAGTTCTATCCAATCCACCACATTACACCCTATCCCTCTCTTGATCTAGTTCTATTCAGTCCAACTCATTACACCCTATCTCTACCTTGATCTAGTTCTATCCAATCCACCACATTACACCCTATCCCTCTCTTGATCTAGTATCTATCCAGTCCAACTCATTACACCCTATCTCTACCTTGATCTAGTTCTATCCAATCCACCACATTACACCCTATCCCTCTNCTTGATCTAGTTCTATCCAGTCCACCTCATTACACCCTATCTCTATCTTGAGCTAGTTCCATCCAGTCCACCTCATTACACCCTATCTCTATCTTGATCTAGTTCTATCCAATCCACCACATTACTCCCTATCTCTATCTTGATCTAGTTCTATCCAGTCCACCTCATTACACATATCCCTATCTTGAGCTAGTTGTATCCAGTCCACCTAATTACATTCTATCCATTTTAAGTTATCAATAATTAATTCAAAATTCAATCCTAGTGAAGTGCCTATAAGGTCCTTACTAGTCTACTGAGGTGACCTCTCTCATGATTTTGTCTACTGACGAGATTTAAAGGGGATGGGTGTGTCATGCAGTTCACATATAAATTGACAAGCTTTTAAATTTCCCCTCTCCTAATTTGGGGGCCTGGGCGCTTCCTCCCCTACTATTAAGGCTCGGAAATTAGTACGCCGGGTTGCCTGTATAACTTCTGATAGTTTTGACTATCGCAAACTACGTATAGAGAACTGAAGATATTCCCGCCAATAGAAACATCTCTTTTAGTTTTTCTCTCTCTCATTCAATTCGGTGGCCGTATGGTCTATGTTGTCGCTCTGGTATTAGACTATACTGCCAATGACAAGAAGACTGGGGCTGAATCCCGGTCAGGTTTGCTCTTGGTGTTTTTTAAAATGGTATTCCACTACTGCTCCACGCAAATGCGGGCAGTCCTACACTTCCTTAAAATTTAACATTATTCATCCTTAACTCACTAGCGTAATTAGTACATATACGTATAACCTGATAAGGTAGTAGAACGCAGGGCCAAAAAATAATAATAATTAATTCAAGGAACACCTGATTTTTTTAAATCACTGCGTCTTAATACTTGTTCAGGCTATAAACATTTATGATAAGTTACTCTATTGTGGTTAGGATAAAGAATGAAACCGTTTAGAGGTAATCTACCCGCATTTGCGTGGAAGAATAGTGAGATACCATTTAGGGGGGAAAAACATCCTCAATAGACCTGACCGGGATACGAACCCTGATATCCCTGTCATCAACAGGCCAGTTCAATTTGAGAGTGATGCCTTGTACCATTCGACCACTGAAGCGGTCCCTAATATTATTATTATCATCATTATTATTATTATTATTATTATTATTATTACTAGCACTAGTCTTACTACCCGTTCGGTTTATACGCTCTTACGCTAATGTGTAATGGTAGGGTGATTGCGAGATGAAATGTAGGACCTACAGTTTAACGTGGAATCCGAACCACGGTGGAGGCACTGGCATTCCCCACATTCACAAGAGGTCCCTAATAAATACTCTTAGCTCGATGGTATAGTTTTGAATAAAACGCCCAATGTGCTTTAAAATAAATCCTGTCACCTTAAGATGGGTGAGGCAGCAGGGTGAAAGAGGAGGCGGGGTGGGAGGGGGGTTGAAAGCTGTCTTTGTGATGTGTCCGCGCTCCGTAATGACCAGGTATCGTGACACGCATATATGTTTCATGATGCACGCCACAAACATCCACATCGATCTAGTTCATTTTTTTCCCTCTTCTTTTGTCTGCTGTGTTTTTTAAAAAAAAATCATAATTTTTTCACTTTTTCTGACTACTTGTCTCTATCCTCAACAAATTTACATTCTTTTTTTCGCACCGAGTCTTACTACCCGTTCAGATTATACGCTTTAAGTATTAATTACAATAATGGATTAGGAATTGGGAAGGTGTAATCAGAGGAAGTAAACCCGCATTTGCGTGGAGGGAGAGAGGAAAACCATTTAGGAAAAACCACTCCCAGTTCACCCGACCGAGATTCGAACCTCGATCTCTCCGTCCTTAGCAGTCGAGCTCAACATGACAAGCGCGTTAGCCAACTACGCCACCGAGGCGGGTAATTTACACTATTGAAATAAGGAGGAAGGTATAATTTAAAGGTAATTTCCCCAAATTTCCGGGAAGATGAAACCATTTGAGGAAATAACATCATCAATACACCTGAAAAGGACTCGAACACCAACCTCCTCATATTCAGCAGTCCAGTCCAGAGTGAGGGTGGTGCTTTAAACCATGTGGCCACCGAAGTGGGTGTGTATCAATTGAATTCACGATAATGGGGTTAGGAATGAGAAGGACGGTGCTTAGATTAAATGTACCCACATTTGTCTAGAGATAAATTACATACACATATTTGTCTAGAATTTAATTACATACATACATACATACATACATACATACATACATATATACATATATACATACATACATACATTTATACATACATAACTGTGCATATAGCTAAAAAACAATTCCCTACTCAATCCATCCTAACTTTCTCCGCACTTCCCTATTCTTGCATCTTACTCCCTCCGCTTCAACAACATCCATACACCGAGTCATACATGCTCTTTTATTCTTAAGCCCCTTAAAGTTTCTCTTTTTCACACATTCGTCTACAACATTTAACCACGTCCACACACACGCTACCTTCACATAGTTGCTTCGTTACTCGATCCACACTCATGCTCTCAACCAAACCAACGTAAGACTCTTCTTTCACATTTACCTATTTGATTCCCTTTCAAACTACACTCCTTCAGCACCCATTCACTACTGACTCTGTCCATACGAGTTTTTCCACATATATTTCTTAGATATCTCATTCCAACCGCATTCAACTTGCTCTTGTGTTTCTCCTGACAAACCCACGCTTCACATCCGTAAAACAACGTTGGTATCAACCTATTTAGTTAAGATAATCGACCACAAAACACCCCACCACGATTCGAACCCCTCCCCCCTCTCCCCCATCACAGGCAAACCAGAAAAAAACTAGCTTGACATTTAGTCCACGGGTCTAACGATGTGGGTAGTGAAATATTATTATTATTATTATTATTATTAGTAGTAGTAGTAGTAGTACCGCGTCTTACTGCCCGTTCGGGTTATACGCACTAACGCTAATGTGTAATGGTAGGGTGATTGTGAGATGACATGGAGGGCCTACAGTTTAACGTGGGATCCGAACCACGGTGGAGACCTGGCATCCTCCACATTCACAAGTTGTGATTAATACAGCTAGTGAAATAGTTACAGCCTACGGTTAATGCATATTAATAAAGGAGTATAACTTTTATTGAATTGTTTTAAAATCTTTTATTATCTGATTTTCAAATATTTGTGTGTGTGTGTGTGACTTTTAGAGTTGTCTGAAACATGTAGGACATTAGTGATCAAGACAGCAATTATATTTTTAATCTAGCACCGCGTCTAAATAATTACGCTAGTGAGCTAGTGATGATAAAATCTGAATTTAAAGGATACGCATCCATATTTACGTTGGAGTAAGAGGGAAAAACCATTTAAGAAAAAACCACCCGACCGGGATCTGAACTCCTTTTATCCAGACATCAGCAGTGCAGTTTTTTTTTTGCGAGACTGACACCTTAGACAATTCGACTCACACTGAAGCGTGTCTCAAAGTGAACTTTAAATCATTTGTATACCAACGTACGAATATCTAATTATATCTGGCGTGGTTGATGGATTATTATCGGCGTAACAACGACTTAAAAAATTAACCACAGGAAGATCTGAAATGTTTTTGAATATTTAAAATAATATATCTTATTGTTCGCAAGATCTATTTAAAGCATCCCTCTCACGATATCCTGGATTTCCGATGGCTGGGATATCGGGATTTGAATCTCGGTTAGATGTACCGAGGGAGTTTTTCTCCTAAATTATTTATCACTCTCTACCCACACAAATGTTAGTATATTTCCTATACATTTTACCGTCTGCATTTCTATGCCATTAGTCTAGTTAAAATCGGATATATTGGGTGGTTAGGGAGACGCGAATAAGAGGAAATGCTTGATGATAATAATATAAACTGTCTGGTAAACGGAAAAAACTTTGTTACAGTCCTATTTTCATAGAAAGAGCCTTATCTGACAGTTATAAAACAAAAATAAATATACTTTCACGTATTCCTACGTCAGGTCATGTGGTTTGCAGACGTCAATTTTGGTAGATATTATTATTATTATTATTTATTTATTACCGCGTCTTACTACCTATTCGGGTTATACGTTTTAAGTACTAATTACGCTAGTGGATCAGGAATTAGGAAGGTTGAATTAGAGGAAGTAAACCCGCATTTGCGTGGAGGGAGAGTGGAAAACCATTTAGGAAACACCACCTCCAGTTCACCCGACCGAGATTCGAACCTTGATCTACCCGTCCTCAGAAGTCGATCTCAGCACGACTAGCGAGTTAGCCAACTACGCCACCGCGGCGGGTATGGTAGATATTATCAAACCTATAAAATAACAATCATAATTTATTAAAATGTTATCATTATTGACCTTAAGAAAGAGGGTTGTATTTTCTAAAGGGCTCTTCATATGAAAATTAGACTGTACAAGGAATTTAACCAATACATCCACAGCTGTTTGGTTAATCCGGAAGAGAGAAAACAGACTGAAGGTCTAATCTTTTACTCTACAGAGTGGCCCATGGAAAAGTAGCCCGCCTCCTATATCCAGCAGGTGCCTCGCTCTGAATTGGAGGTGGTCATTCTCCTTCCACTCATATTGTGACATGAATAATGAACAAGTGAACTGGTTGTCTAAAGTTTTATCTACTTATTCTTCATGTCACAATATGGGTGGAAGAGGATTGACCTCCTCCAATTCAGAGTGAGGCGCCTGCTGGATATAGGAGGCGGGTTACTATTTCCGTGGGCCACCCTGTACTTTCATTCGTTCACATTTCCTTTTGAATTTTTCAGACGAGTCTCATCTACAGACTACAGCTGTGACGTCATAAAACTCGATTGCTCGAGTCTTCTTCTGGGAAGGGGAAGGGGGGAAAGGTAACTGCCTGGAAGCGGGCTTGAAATTGCGATGTCACATAAAACCTAAAGGTCGATTTGGAACATTTATTGTGACCTAGTTCAATATATAGTTGAAAACTAGGCTAATGTTACGATATTGTCCCCCCCCCTTCCCCCTTTTTTGTTTCACTAGAAGGTTTAACAGCACGATTATTATTAACGGCCTAATCTTAGGGGAAAGAACAAAGCTAATTTAGCAGAAAATGCAACCTCATTAGTATAAAGATCGAGATTAGAACCTAGATCTCCCCATCATCGGGAATTCAGTTTATTACACACTAGATCCTTCCCCCCCTCCCCCCGCATTATTATTTTCAACACACATATTGAAGAATCATCATAGACTCTACCATAAAATATGAGTGACTATCGACATTTTTATGAGGAATAAATTAAATTATCAAAATAAAATATAGCCTATG
>CABFVX010000022.1:61704-108473 GCA_902151425.1 Timema shepardi
AAACCCCCCCCCCCCCCATCTTTCACTCCACCAACCCTATTCTCACCCCGCTACCGATTAGTTGACGACGCACGGCATAGTAACACGTTTAGGAAATGGCGGAAGATTCAGGACGAGACGTAATTTTACATCTAACAGGAAATACACTATTGCAAGTTATAGGAGCGCCACTGTCGTCGTACCTTTCCCTTTAATGAAGTTTCCAGGGAGTTAATTTTGTCAACAGTAGTAAGTGTCGGTTTCTATTCGCCGGCTGCTTACCTTGGTTGTTCATAGTTTAATTTCAAATTCAACAACGCCAGTTTCCTATTAACTTGGCAATGTTACGCCCCCCCAAAGTTAAGAACCCATCTCAAACCTACGAAGAAGACGTAACTTAAGGTAGAGTCTATCTACGGTGGGAGTGTAGAAGTGACAGATAGCAGAATACCCGCTACAGTGGCCGCGTGGTCTAGCACGCTACTCTCGTGTTGGAATAGAATGTTAAGACAGGGAGATCGAGGTTCGATTCTGGTCGGCTGCACTGAGGTTTTTTCCTAAATAGTTTTCCATTCTTCCTCCATGAGAATGCGGGTGTATTTCCTTTAAATTAAGCCTTCCTAAACCATTAGTGCAATTAGCACATAGGTGCATAAACCGAACAGGTAGTAAGATGCTGTGCTAAGAAAAACTAGCAGAAAGGTTTTTAATTGCAAACATTTGCTGGAAATATTATTTGAACCTTTTGACAATTTTTTTTATTAATAATATAGTACTGCTAAGCAAATAAAAATATCTTCGAACAGTTTGGCATTACGACATTTCAACCAATGCCTGCTAGAAAGTTTCCCAAGATTTCGACAGTAGTGCCCTTTCGAGACCATGGCTTAAATAACGTACCCCTTTCCAGTTCTCCATAAAAAACAACACAAGAAGTTTCCAACTTGTAAAGTAAAAAAAGTCGTTTCAAATTTTAACAAAAGGATTTTACCTGCTTCGTTGGTGAAATGTTTTTAAGGCGTCGCTCTCGCAATAGATTGGACTATCGATGAGGTATAAATCGGGGTTCGAATACCGATCGGATGTACTAAAGGTGATTTTGTCAGAAGTTGTTTTCACTCTCCCTCCACTAAAATGTGGGTACAATTCTTCTAAATTCAACCTTCCTCATCCCTAACATATTAGCGTAGCTACAGGTTGATTCACTCGTGACTGTATTTTGGTAGCTTTTGCTTTTTTAACCTTATTAGACCGTAAAATTTTAGTTTGTATTCAAAGTCGTACAAATCCAACTAAAGTATAAAGGTGTTCTACAACCTTTATCTGATGTTACTAAGATTTTCTTTAGCACTGCGTCTTACTACCCGTTCGGGATATACGCTTAGGTACTAATTACGCTAATGGTTTTAGGGATTAGGGAGGTTATATTAAGAAGTAACCCGCATTTGCGTGGAGGGAAAATGGAAAGTAATTTTGGAAAAAACACCCTCAGCACAGCTGAAAGAGATTCAAACCTCGATCTCTCCGTCATAGGCAGTCTAGTCTACTACAAGAGTAGCGCGTTTAATCACGCTCTATTAAGTTGCTTAGTAGTTTAGAGTAGCCCCATGGATTCTTTGGTACATACCTACTTAGATATATACCTAAATTCTGACTGTCAGAAGTTACAGCTGCTAAACACATGTTTTTTTGCAGATCATATGGCTCGGCGTAGGGGTATATAATTTGGTCTGGTAACTTTTCAAAGCCGCCAGCTGTCAGTAAGCACCAAAGAAGCCATGGGGCTACTGTAGTTGTGTTCGTTCCCAAATGAATCATCCTGTAGTATATATGTGTACAACCCAAATGGGTAGTAATACGTGGTTCTAAAAAATAAAATAAATAAAAATTTAGGGGTAAGCTAAAATAATAACACTAATGGAGCTAACCAAAAGGTTTATAAAAGTCTAATGCTTCTCGTCCAAGTCTGTCCTAGTTTGTTTATCAGACTTACTATTATCAAAACATATTTTAAGGTTAATAAAACTTAGTGGCATGTTGGATACCTCCTGAAATGGTACACGTACCTCTGGGGGTACGCGTCCCACAATTCGGGAAACAGAACATAAAGAAACCGCGTCGTCATATTGTGGTTTTATAAAAGCTTTTAATGTCTCCTCATTATCTTAGTCTTAGACCAATGGTGTTAACGGGAGTAGTCGCAGTCTTAAGAGCACTATATTACAGGGTGACATAACGGTCTAGCGGCAGTATTATGACGGGGATAAAAAACACTGATAAACTTACATAACCTCAATCGCGTCTTAATAGCCATCCACCCGCACCGGCGGGTACGCGGACTAAATGCCAAGCCCATTTGGACCGTTTTTCCGTGACGAGAAAAAAGGTCCAGAGTTAATATTGTCCTGGTGTAGCGAGTTCTTATTACAAAATTGTGTCAGACTCTCTCTATGCAAATGCAGGTACATTTTATCTCTCCTTCCCATCCTTATTCAATCTAATCCCTACTATTAAATGGGTATAAATGTCTCTCCACTCTCCCTCCACGCAAATTGGGGTATATTTTCTATAAAATCAACCCCCTCGTCCTTAGTACATTAGCGTAACTAATGTATATTCGTACAACCTGAATGGCTATTAAAATGCGGTGCTGAAAAATATATGCATATAGCCCCCTTCGGTGGTCGTATGGTTTAAGGCGTCACACTCGTAATAAACTACACTGTCGATAATGGGGAGATTGGGGTTTGAATCTTTGTCGGGTGTACTAAGGGCATTTTTTTCAATGTTATTTTTACTATGTCCACTAAAATGCAGGTACCTTTTTTCTAAATGCAACCTTCCCCATCCTTAACACACTAACGTAATTAGTACATATGCGTATAACCCGAATGAGTAGTAAGACGCGGTGCTAATAATAATAATAATAATAATAATAATATAATGCGTCTAAACCGAGTGGGCAGTAAGACACGGTGCTAAAACAAGAAGAGATGATTAAGTTAAAGGGAATTGTATCTACATTTTCTTGTAAGGAGAGTGGCTGAAACCTTGTCGTGAGTTCTAGATTTTATTGACTAAGAGTGTACTTCAAAAGAACATTTGATATGTTAACTTTACTGAATATTTTGATATAATTAAAATTAATGGATATTTAACAAAATAAAGACTATTCATTTACTAAATATAATTTGCAGCTTGTGTGAACTTCTAAATAACTCTTATTGCCTTGCCGCACTCATGACTCGACGTATGCACACGTTAAAGTATGCTATAGTACATTTTATAGCTATTAAATAAGGCCTTTATTATTAAAATTCATCTGTTGCTTGGCTATCATTATGTTACCTTTAAAAGAGTAGTATTCCATTATTATTACTGACCCACCTCGGTGGAGTAGTTATCTAATGCGCTAGTTTCGTGTTGAGCTATACTGACAAGGACGGGGATATTGAGGTTCGAAACTGGGTCGGGTTAACTGGGGGACATTTTTTCCCTAAATGGTTTTCCACTCTCTCTCTCTCTCCACGCAAATGCGGTTTAACTTCCTCTAAATTCAACCTTCCCATTTCCTAACCCATTAGAATAATTATTACTTAAGCGTATAACCCGAACGGGTAGTAAGACGTGGTAATAAATTTAAATTTATTATTATTATTATTATTATTATTATTACTAAGCATTCTGTCTCACGACAGGCTCATTCCTTTCGTCGGTGAACATAAACAGCCAATGAAACCCTGTCCTCTGCCTCCTCCTTGAGCTCCGAAAAGTTTCGTATTTCCTTCAAGTAACCTGATATTTGAATCCTCCTCCTTCCTAAGCTCCTCTTTCCCTCAACCTTTCCTTCTATGACGTCTTGCAGAAGACACTTCCTCCTAAGGATGTGTCCGATCCAGTTTGCTTTTATCCAAATAAACATATCCAAAATGGTTCTCTCTCTTCTCACCCACTCTTCTTAGGACTTCTTTAAAGTCGTATTTATTTTATAAGAGTTGACACAATTTTAGTTAAAATATGCGCGAATCTGTTTCAAAAGTGTATTGAATAAAATATATGATCAGTGATTACAATAAACGGACGTCAGTAATGTCAAAAATGTTTACGAATGGACGGTGAAAATTTAATTTTTGATTCGCCAAAATTCCTCTAATAAATTTAAAGGAGAAACACACTCATGCTATAGCCTCACTATGGAGTTCATGTCACAGAAGAAAATAATATTATTATATTGGACACTTAATTTTTTTTTTTTTTTGCTGCTTCGTATACTATCCAGATAAATTATATCTCGCCATTTTCTTTGATAAAACCCCAGCGTATTCTCTTTAAAATAATTGTTAGATATTATAAAAGCTCTTTGATGGATCGTCATAGCTACGTCATTTATTTTATCAAAGTGCTTTTATAAAAGATATATTATGACTGTGTAATCCTACTAATTATATAATCATCCTTAAAGTTTTAAGAAGACCTTTTAATATTGATAAACCAATTTACTTCACATCATTTCCTTTATTACGGTGTGTATAATGTAGGCCTGAATGTGAATTGAATCCCGTCACACAGAACATAATCCTTTTAAAAGTTGAATTTCAATCATGTCACCTTTTTAATTATTTTTAAATTATTATTATTATTATTATTAGCAGCACCGCGTCTTACTACCCGTTCGGGTTATATGCACTTACGCTAATGTGTAATGGAAGGGTGATTGTGAGATGAAATGGAGGACCTAACGTGGAATCCGAACCACGGTGGAGGCCTGGCATTCCACACATTCACAAGTTGTGATTAAAACACGTCTTGTCAGAGATGAAGGAAAGGTTTGGCAGTAAAAGGAAATTGGAAAACCAGTTTGGAAAAACCACTCTCGGTACACCCTTCCGAGACTCGAACCTTGATCTCCCCGTCATCGGCAGTATAGTCTACTATAGGAGTAGCGCGTTAGACCACGCGGCCACCGAAGCGGGTCATAGGACAATTCCCCGTCGGGAAAAAATACCTATGGTACTGCAGATAATCGAACCCGGGACTCCCAAGTTAGTAGCCAGCAATTCTGACCTCTAGACCAAGAGGCCAGTTGGACAGCCCTGTGACGACTAGTTTTATCGGCGAAAGTACCCCCTTGGAATTTGATGTCGTTATTGTTTATCGAAATCGAATCTTGACTACTCCACATTTAATGTGTTTTGTAGAAGCAAAGAGGAGTAAAATGGTTTCTTATCGATTTGGTTGGACAAGATTCCGTTACACGACCGATCAACCGTAGAATTAACTAAGCGATTACGTCTAAACCAGAAATAGTATCGAAGTGTGGTTTTCAACATTTTTCAGTTGATATTCTTCAAAATTTTTACTAACTCTAAAAATGCTATTTTTTAGCACCTCTTCTTACTATCTGTTCAGGTTATAAACATATGTACTTATTATGCTAGTGAGTTAAGGGTGAGGAAGGTTGAATTTAGAGGAAGTATACCCGCATGTGCGTGAAGGGAGCGCGGAAAACAATTCTGGAGAAAAACCTCGGTACACCCGTCCGGGATTCAAACCTTGATCTCCCCGTCATAGATTGTCTAGTCCAAGGGTCTCCAAACTTTTTTCTATGCGGGCCACATAATATATTGTATACGTTTTTGCGGGCCAATTTAACGTTCACCTGTTCTTCAAGTAGCATTTTTTCCCATGAATGTCTTGGCATGTACAAATAAATTATAAATATAATTTGTTTCAACATGCAATTTTAGATTCAAATCATGATATGGCCAGTCACGTCTATAAAAGAAAATTCCTCTTTCTAAGGCCAGTCATTGTTTTATAAAAGTGATTGACGTTGATTCTTCTCTGTTAGTTATGAATAAATTTATATGTAATAAATTATATTTATAATAATTATTAGTCAATATAATTTATTTTTTTAATTAGTAACATCTTTTAGGACTTTCCTTTGATAACCCTCTGCTGGTAGACATGAAACCAACCACCTAAAAGTCGTTACAGTCAAGCCGTTCTGTTGTCGGTATAAGGAATGGTGCCTGCGACTGAAAATGAGGGCTTGCAATTCCGACAGCACTCTGGCTTTGTGTCATGGGGGGAAAACACGCGTACAGACAGAAACTGGACATGCCAAATAAACTGCATGGTTGATAAATAACGAAAGGAAACGATAAATTTATTTTTTGATAAAATCTTGGAACGGACCGGATATAATCTTGTGGCGGGCCGGATGTGGCCCGTGGGCCGTAATTTGGAGACCCCTGGTCTAGTATAACCCGAGAGTGACGCCTAAGACTACGCGGCCACTGAAGCTGGTTTAAAAATAATTATTTTTCAATTTCGTTGTATTTTTTAAACCATGGTAAAACTGTTTTGCTGGTTTAGATCACATTGTTTTATAAAGTATATAATACAGAAAACCGCACCACGACGCTAAGTTTGTCTCGGGTTGTATTACCTAGCTAAGCTGGGTGTGTTATCTGGGGGAGGGGGGGATGAACGGGGGTTGAGGGTAAGACGAGCTCTTAAGTAACCTAGTTGACGCGGTCATAAAGTCGATACGGTGCCACTTAAATGTAAAGAGATGGGGATAGAGGTAGTGGCAAAGCTTGTTAAAAGTGTTATCAAATAATTAGTAAAAAGTGTAAAATAACCTATTATTAAGTATGATTACGTTGAGAATGAAAACGTCAAATGGAACAGAAATGAGGTCACTAACATGGATTTTTTTATATAAAAAAAACTTATTACAGACTATCCAACATTTAAAAAAATTTACGTTCACAATAAAAATAACACTGATGATACGGCTTTGAAAAGCGAAGTATTTTTAAAATAAATTACTAACATATTATTATTATTATTATTAGCACCACGTCTTACTACCCGTTCGGGTTATACGCACTTACGCTAATGTGTAATGATAGGGTGATTGTGATATGAAATGAAGGACCTACAGTTTAACGTGGAATCCGAACCACGGTGGAGGCCTGGCATTCCCCACATTCACAAGATGTCTTGTCAGAGGTGAAGGAAGGGTTTGGTAATCAGATAAATCTTTGCCGGAACCGAGGATCGAACCCCAGCCGCCAGCGTAGAAGTCTGACATCTTACCCCTAGACCGCCAGGTCACCTACAACACATAATAAAATGTTAGCAATACATTTTTTAGCACTGCGTCTTACTACCCGTTTGGTTCATACGCTTATGTACTGATTAAGCTAATGGGTTAACAATGATGAAGCCTGAATTAAGAGGAAATGTATCCACATCTGTGTGGAGGGAGAGTGTGAAACCATTTTGTAAAAACCTACCTCAATAACCTCGACCAAGATTCGAACCTTGATCTCCCCGTCAGAGACAGGCTAGTCTACTGCGAGGGTTGCGCTTTAAACCATGCGGCCACCGAAACAGGTGATACACATATTAAATGACTATTCAATGTGTACACTAAATTATATAAATAAATGATGATGATGAGGTTTAATCTTATATAAAAGCAACAACACTCACGGTGACCTGGTGGTCTAGGGGTAAGATGTCAGACTTCTATGCTGGCGGCCGGGGTTCAATCCTCGGTCCTGACACAGATTTATCTGATTACCAAACCCTTCCTTCACCTCTGGCAAGACATCTTGTGAATGTGGGGAATGCCAGGCCTCCACCGTGGTTCGGATCCCACGTTAAACTGTAGGTCCTCCATTTCATCTCACAATCACCCTACCATTACACATTAGCGTAAGTGNCTGGCTTATCCAGTTAAGAGTAAATCACTGTCGCAAGCCTTTGATGTGAAAACCAATAGTAGGCCTGTTACCTTACATAGAGATTAGATCAGATTTAAATAAAAACCAATCAGACCCAATTCGCTGGTCTCATGGTCTAAGGCGTCACTCTCGCAATAGGCTAGACTTCCAATGACGGGAAGATTGGAGTTCAATCCCAGTTAATTGTACTGGGGATGGTGTTCCCTTAAATGGTTTCCCATACTCTCTCCACGCGAATGCGGTAGTAACACACGGTGCTAAAATAACAATAATATTTTATAACAAATTGTAAAAGTAACTAACTACCACTGTAGTCAAAAGTCGATTTTCTAATTTTGAAATAATTGTTTTCGTGTCTTAAATAATTTAAAAAATCATAAATTTAGTGGTAGCTTTACTAAAACTTAAACTTTTCCTAGGAATTTAGGGATTAATCTTTTTAATTAAAACCAGAAGTTTTATTTATTTAAATTAAATGCAAAACATGGCGATGAGAAGTTTCACCCAAAACTCATCAATGATCCTCAACCCATTACGCTATGACATGACATGTTGAATATGGAGCGCCATTTACACGATATTATCAAATTGGAAATCATGTAAACCAAATGGCGAGAGTGTGTCAGTATTTGAAGTGGTAATAGAGAAAGTCGCCTCCACACCCTTCACCACCCCGTGGAGAAGGACTTGGGAAATCAATTTGGAAAAAAACACCCCTCTGACCCACCCTTCCCTTGCTATTCTGCCCGCACTGTCACTGCCCGTCGAGATTATCGGCGGGGAGGGGGGGGGGATGTTGGTTGGTTTGGAGGAGAGAGGAGTTTTCCCGGTTAGTAACAACGCGACGGACGCTACAGCGCCGGTAACTCCTAGAACCGGCGTCGGATACGGATCTATAACTCTTGTTAACTTTGAGGGGGGCGCCCAGCTGTGGGTCGTACGTTCTAAAGCGTCGTCACCAACAGAGTCAATTTCAGTCCGGTCACCAGCCTCGGTGGCGTAGTTGGGTTAACGCGCTAGTTTCGTGTTGAGCTCGACTGCCGAGGACGGGGAGATTGAGGTTCAAATCTCGGTGAGTTGAACTGGGGGTGGTTTTTCCTAAATGATTTTCCACTCTCCCTCCACGCAAATGCGGGTTCACTTCCTCTGATTCAACATTCCCAATTCCTAATCCATTAGCGTAAGTAGTACTTAAGCGTATAGCCCGAACGGGTAGTAAGACGCGGTGCTAATAATAATAATACATCTTAAATTACACGATAGAAAAATAATTTAAGTAACTTACTTGTAGTTTCTAATTCTTGTGCAATATTTCTCCAGGTGCTACCAATAACATAATATTCTGATTCTTCGGATGTTCAACATCTTATATTTTCACTATGGTATCTAACAAAAACAATAATCTTTTCAACATCAATTATTAAATAAACTATGAAAACGTTGACCGAAATGAAACAGAAACACCGCTGAGGTAAACACAAGACTCACAAAGACTGACAGAAATTCAACTGTCTTAGTCTAGACCGGTCTTGAATCGACTGATTTGTGTTGTATTGGACGTGACGTATTCAGTAAGAAATCATTCGATGCTCCTCGTTTCAAAACAATGTTGGAACCATTCATCTGAATCTAGGAGCGTCGGACGTGACTGTACTTGACTGTTTTGGGGTGAAATTAGTCTCGGTGGCTGATGAATGGAAAGGTTGAAGTTTTCCACTCACCCTTTCACGGTATAGGGGTGCAGTTATATATTTAAAATGATCTTTCCTATCCTTACCCTTTAAATTAAGCCATTAATAAAAAAAATACCCTAGTGCTAGACCTAATCGTTTAAAAAAAGTTATTTTGATGAGCCTGAGTGTCACCACTGTATTACATATATTATCAACTTTGAGGGTTGCCTTAAAATGTTAGAAGTGTATTAGGAGGTGCTACATTACTGTATATCTTCCTAACTTTGAGGGCTACCTCAAAATGTCAGAAGTATATATCTTACTAGCTTTGAGGGTTGCCATAAAGTGTCAGATGTGTACTAGGGGATTCTACTGTATTATATATCTTGCTAACTTAGAAGGTTGCCTTAAATTGTCGGAGGAGTACTAAAAGGTTTTACTGTTTTTATATTTCTTGTTAACTTTGAGGTTTGCATTAAAGTGTTTTAAGGGCCATTAGGAGGTTCTATGTACTATTACCAGCCTCTTATAAAAAAATTATTTAGCTTGTAAACTTTGAGGGTTGTCGTACCCGCATCGTTAGTCACGTGGTATAAGGTGCCAAACTAAAAATATACTGAATTGCCAGTTTAGCTATTTGGGATGATTTGATCTTTGTGTAATTGCAAACACTTGTCTTAATGAATCAAAATTATCTCACCTTAAGGAGGATGAATGTCAAATTATTATTATTAGCACCGCGTCTTACTACCCGTTCGGGTAATACGCACTTACGCTAATGTGTAATGGTAGGGCGATTGCGAGATGAAATGGAGGACCTACAGTTTAACGTGGAATCCGAACCACGGTGGAGGCCTGGCATTCCACACATTCACAAGTTGTGATTAATACACGTCTTGTCAGAGGTGAAGGAAGGGTTTGATAATCAGATAAATCTCTGCCTGGACCGAGGATTGAACCCCAAACCCCAGCACAGAAGTCTGACATCTTACCTCTGGACTACCAGGTCACCGACGATGAATATCAAATAATTCTGCCAGCACTCGCCTTCACTTATCAAGACACTTTTTAAAGAGGTACATAATGGGTTGAAACAAGGAGATGCACTTGCCCCATTATTTTTAATCTAGTTTTAGAGTATGCTATTATACACTCTGTACTAATCACAATATATTGTTAGGATAATCAAAACTCGTAGATTCTGGTGGGCATGACATACAACTCGAATGGGAGAATCTAGAACCATGTTCATGGAATTGGTTGGCAAAACCCAACGAGAAGAGACAATTGGGAAGACCTAGACGCAGATGGAAGAATATCAATATAATGGACTCGGCATCTCAGTTAAAGGATACCTTGCGACCTAACGTCTTAGACCCTGTAAACATCGATACGGTATCTTCACCTCTAAGTTGCGGGTGTATACTTGATAGGAGACAGTATTTGCCTGACACAACCCTTTACCCTCATGTACGCCCCTTCCCCCCCCCCCTATCCCCCCATCATGCAGGTTTGTAGGGGAGGATGAATCGATGCCACCTTCCCAACCCCATTTTAGCGTGCCCAGCGCCGCACCCCTATAAAACCTCCCACCTAACCCCTCCCGCGCACCCGGGAGCCGCCACGAGGAACAAAAAAAAAAGCTTTTCGCAATCCTCGCCCATTGTTCGTTACAGAATCGCAGTCTGGGTTTTAACGAAATGGAACAGGGGTGGCGAAAATTCATTCATTTTAAATAAATAACGTCTAGTTTATTTAAATTTATATATATTTTTGGTTTTATAAATTTGTTTTCACATAACCTATCATTTTCGTTACAAACCCACATTAAAACATTACAAATATTTAATATTTTAGAAAACATTATAAAATATGTACTAATAACTGAATATACTATTAATGAGGGTCATTATTTCAAGTAGTTTGTTGCACACTGACACAACCAGTCATTATTTTTTTATCTAAAGCAAAGTACAAAGAATTTTCCTTGTTTGTTACAGCCCAGTGTGTAATAAACTACTTGAAATCATTCCCTTCATTAATAATAAACACTATTGAAAGGGGGAAAAAAAAACTAGAATCAAACGTTAATGAGAGGGTATGGCTGCACGAGGGTAAGAAAAAACAATCTAGAAACAATAGAACTACGCTCATTGATGGGCGCGCAAATACATAAGTTTTTTTAGCACCACTACACGCTTATATAATAATTACGCTAATGAAAGCGAGAACAATGCCTTAAACCAACATTCGACCACAGAAATAAAGAAAGGTGATAGTGATATCTTGTCTGGCTCGGTAGTGACTGGAATGTCAGGGTTAGAAACATGACCAGGAGTAATTAGTTTTTTTCCTTAATGGTTTTCTGCTCTCCCTTCTCTTAAATGTGGGTACATTTATTATAAATTCTACCTTCTTCCATACATAATTATTCCAAGTATAAGGCATAAATCACAACTTTTTGTTTTAATTGCACAATTATTTTTTAGACCCCTGTATACAACTTTTCAGAAAACATTTTGAATTTTATAAGAAGATAAAGCTACGTTTTGGATAAGAATGGATTTATATTTTGAGGTTAAATTAGAAAATATACTTTAACTTGCTGCTTAGCGAATCAGTCGAGCTGCATCCACCAGTCAACACGAATATGCTCATTTATTATGATAAATATAAATAACAAATGCACAATACATTAATTTAAATCAAAGACATAAGTAAATGACTATATAAAAATCTACACTACACCTTTAAAACCTTGAACATAAAATATATAACAACAGCTTACATTCTTGATCTATTGAACTATTGCATGCAAGTAAGCTATGATAGTCAGAAATGCCTGGTAAATATTTAAACTACTGACTTATTAATGAATACACTATATTAAATTAAGTTAATTTTCTTTAAATTGAACAACTAAAGTTTACAAAAAAGCATGGTTGGAAAAAAAACTAGTAATTTTAAGAACTAGACCAACAGATTTTGTTTTGTTTTAAACATGTTTTAAAATCACTTTCGTGCACAGAATCAGATCGGGACTCGATCCCCGGCTTACTCCGTCACCGGTGGACCAAGCCAGAGGATAATGGCGTCTGTCCTATCCGCCTGGTGTTGGTATTATTATATTCTCCATAACTTATACGGTTGACTTACCAACATCTAACTTTAATCTCTTCGCGTTTTAAATCAAACGTAATAGCTTATGGATATCGTCTGCAGTATTAAATATGACACTGACGTTTATAATCTTGCTTTTTTTTTTAACCCTGAAAACCTACTCTTATTTTTTTGTCTTACTGTGTGTGTGTGTGTGTGTGTGTGTGAAACCTGATGCACGAGTCAAGTCTTTTCTTTGTTTGGGGTGCTCCTTGAATCTGACCTCTTCCCCCTCATATCTCATCCCCTTCCACTCCAATCCACCCATCACTAAAAAAGTCTGCACAATGAGAGATCTCTTTCGGATATCTTGTGCAGAGTTTGACATTCGTAAACAGTTTACGTGAGGAAGATAGAATGACGCCAAACATCTGCCGGCCATTTGGCGGCATTTACTAGAGCCCGCTTTTTTATTTTTTTATTCTTACAAGGTTTTTTTTTTGTAAAATAAATGTCAGTTGCTATTAAGAGACTTTTAATTGGTGACTACCGTAAAGTGTTACTCAGAAAGAAATGTTTATAGTGTTTAAGAAGGTTGGAATGTGAAGTATGTGTATACAAGATATAGCTTAAATACGGTATTAGCTTATTAGAACCCTAATAATTGTTAGTGATAGTAAGTAATAAAAAGGGCTTACACAGATCTAAGGAATCTACTTCAATCTCGGCTGATTTTTTTTTTAGTGAGGTGCTTCAATTCTTGTTGCCCGCCCACAATTTCTAATAACAAGGACCCGGGTTTTTATTACCTATAAATTTGCCGGGAAAGTATTTTCCCTTACCTTCCAGGTTTCCTTTACACGCCACAATCGAAATGGGACCAACGGATTAACTTCCCCTCCGAAGGAAATTGTGCTACGGAGATTTACCACTAGAGAAAAAGTAATCGAACCCAGCTGGGTTTGAATCCATGAACACCGGGACCTGAGGCGAGCACTTTACCTCAAGATCACCGAGGTCAACTTTGGTAATTGTGTCTTGCCGTTAATGGTGAGTTTGAGGATTGAATCCCAGCTGGGTGTATTGACAGGTGGTTTTTCTTAAATAGTTGCCCATCATTCCTCCATGCAAATGCGGGCACATATACTTTCAATTCTGCCTTCCTTATCTACACCATTTTAACGTAATCTATATGATAGGATATATATATATATATATATATATATATTTAAAACCTGAATGGTTAGTTAAACACGGTGAGGACGCTAGGTGAGCTTCAAATTAGAGTATCATATGTTAACTTATCTTGTAAAACCTCAACTTCAAATTGGTATCATGAACACATAGCCCATCTTAGACGGGTGGAAAGATTTCATTTTGATGTAAATGTATTTTTTCTTATAGGTCGCCCTTTCCTTAATGTTCGTAATTTTTCCATTTCGGAATATTAAGATTCGGATGGACATCGTGAGGTTTTGCAAATCTCTCTTCCAAGTAGTTCCATGTATTATCACTTCACAAGAGGTGCGCTACTGTAGCTATGACAGTCACCCCACCAACCCCTCTCTCACCCTCCTATACTTCACCCTTTCAGTGTGCCCTTACATTCCACAATTAATACAGGCAGCCCCCCNCCCCTGATCTTTTCAACTTTGTTGCTTACTACTCAACAAACGACAAGCTGTCACCAATGTACTCTCCAAGGAGTGATGCCGAGTTTTGAGTCACAATCTCGGGTTTTTATGTAATGACTTCCAAAGTTAAAGGGCAAGGTCTTGAATCCCTTTCAAAGTATAGTTTTTCTGAGCTACCGTAGGAACTAATTGATTACAGTATATTGTGATATAGCCATTTCTTTTAGTTTTTTTTCAGTAATATAGTTTTTACGGTTGCTACTTACGCTAATTATTTAAATATAATATGGTACGAGGAAGTTAGAATTAAATTAAGTGCACCACAATTTGTTTGTACAGAATATAGAAAAATTAAAGTGAAGACCACACTTTGTTCCAGGTGAAAAAAAAGGTGGCCAAAGTTATTGGAAAAATTGCAATTTGTAAATTTTATTTCTATTAAATAGAATTTACATACTGCACGCCCACCTCACTTTACAAATCGGGCCTACAGTTAACTTTTTTGAACACCATACTAACAATAACATTGCAATCTAAGATCTAAAAAAAAATCTTAATTAAAAAAACTTTGTAAATCATGTTTCCATTCAAAATCATAAATATAAATCATAATGACTATAAGCCACCTAGAACAAAGTTTTTTTAAATTTTTGTTGCTACGTTAAGCACACAGGCTATTAACGGCTTAATCTGATTGGTTCGAGATAAGAATGGTAGCTAAGAGGAAATGAACCCGCATTTGCGTGAAGTGAAGATGGGAAAACCAGAGTGATAAATAGCTGGTAGAAAACCGTTAAAGGTATATATCTATATATATAGATATAAAATCACCGCGTCTTACTATTGGTTCGGGCTATACGCTTATTTTATAAACTACGCTAATGGATTTAGGGATTAGGAAGGTTTTATTTAGATGAAGTGTACCTGCATTTAGGTGGAGAGAGAGAGAGAGAGAGAGAGAAAGAGAGAGAGAGAGAGAGAAAGAGAGAGAGAGAGAGAGTGGAAAGCCATTTTGGATAAGAACCTCAATACACCTGACTGAGATTCAAATATCGATCTCATCATCGTCAGTCTAGTCTACTGTGAAGGTAGTGCGTTAGACCACGTGACCGCCTATAGTCATGCTTTTTATGCTCGCGTTTAGTCCAGTGTCAACAAATTATATTTATGAAATTTAGAAATATAATAATAAAAGTGATAAGATAATGTAAATTAAAAGTGATCTAGCTTACCCATAAATAAAGTCATAAGTTTTTGGGAAGGGTGCGGCCTGCGGGGGGGTGGGGGGGTCATAATGTTTCAGATATACTCGTCGTTGGCTGGATTTAAATTATTTTCATCAACTGACTTGGTGGCCACATATTAGTTCTACATACATAACTATACATTCCAAATTTCATTAATGTATTTTGTTTTAAATCGTGGACAAAATCAATTCGGGACATGAATCTTATTTTGAAGACTTTCCCCGAAAATCGGTGATAAATGGTGATCTTATTTTTAAAGAAATTACCAAAAAAATCGCATTTCATAATATAATAGCTAATCTAGGTAGTATTTTACTATACCAAAGACTTGGATAGCGTCATTTTAATACCGATATGCACTATGAATTTAAAAAGAATCAATTTTAGGCTAATTTGAATTAAAATTAAAATGTGAAAAATAGTTTTATCTGCTTAAACGCGTCCTTATATACGCATGCATAACGTTCAAACACTTAATATGCTGAAACCCGCCTAGGTGGCGTAGTTGGCTAGTCGTGTTGAGCTTGACTGCTGAGGACGGGGAGATCAAGGTTCGAATCTCGGTCGGGTGAACTGGGGTTGGTTTTTCTTAAATAGTTTTCCACACTTCTCCACGCAAATGCGGGTTCACTTCCTCTAATTAAACCTTCCCAATTCCTAATCCTTTAGCGTAATTAGTACTTAAAGCGTATAACCCGAACGGGTAGTAAGACGCAGTGCTAAATAATAATAATAATAATAACAATAATAATAGGAATAATAATAACATGCTGAAACATGTCAAAATCAAGGTTAGTTTTTTTTATGGATCATAAACGAATATATACTTGGAAATTTAAATATCTATCACAAGTTTAGTGGTGATGAACTTTGACACTTTTTTTTATTGTAGCACGCTTTGTAGTTAATAGCTGTTACGTTGATATAAGTTTCTCGTCTTTGCGACTATTTTTAGAAGATTTTTAGAGCCGTAGCCGTTCTTGACCTAGCACAACACGCCACTTGTTCGCTTCGTGCACGAACCGACTAGAAATAGGTTTATGTTGAAGCTGGCTTCCGTCCGTGATTTATATTTATCTTTTATTAGCATAGTTACTACCGTAGGATTATATTTAGAATGAACATTATCTGAAAGTTACAAGAGCTACTAAAATCACTTTAATATAATCAATAAATAAATCCATGTGATATTCAATTGTTACTTTTTAAAGATAATATCTATAACATGCCCCTAATAATATAGTAACATGTTATCAATGTTGATCTAAGAAAATGTGTTTGTATTTTATAAAAATTATTTTCTACCAGAATCCTAATATACATTTATTACCAAGGCTGTTTAACGCCTTTATCAAAATTGTAGATTCTTCCCCTCACCCCTCACGTACGTACTCCACGTCTTACTGTCAGTCCGGGCTGTTTGCATATTTACACTAAGTAGAAAAGATAGAGCTAGAATTTAAAGGAAATACACCAGCATTTGCCTACAACGAGAGTGAGAATTTATCCAAGAAAAAAACCACCCTAGCTTACTCAGACGAGGTTCGAACCCGAAGCTCATCATCACCGACCAACCAGAAGAGACATTACACCTCTGCATACTAATTGTGCGTTTTTTTTATCAACACATCTTACTACGTGTTTGGGTTATACGTCAATATACTAATTACTTTAATGAATTAGGGATGAAAAAGGTTGAATTTAGAGGGAATGTACCCACATTTGCGTGGAGGTAGAGTGTAAAGCTATTTAAGAAAACCACCCTCAGTATCACCTGACCGAGATTCGATCTCGCAGTCATTGGCAGTCCAGTATATTGCGAGCGTGAGGTCATAAAACAAGCGGCTACAGAAGCGGATTTGTGCGTGTATAAAGGGTCAGAGATGAGGAGGAGTAGTTCAGAAAAACTGCATCAACAGTCACGTGGAGCAGGAATGGAAACACCAATTTAGTAAATCACATGTCAGAGATAAGCCCCAATGCACATACATTTTTTTCATCATCAGCAATCCAGGATATTTAGAAATTTATTATTCAGGCCTATGCACCTCAACTATTTTCATCATCAGCAATCCAAGATATTTAGAGATTGATTATTCAGACCAATGCACCTCAACTATTTTCATCAATCAGCAATCCAGGATATTTAGAGATTGACTCCTCAGACCAATGCACCTCAACTATTTTCATCATCAGCAATCCAGGATATTTAGAGATTGACTCCTCAGACCGCTTGATCACCAGTCCGTGTTAAAAAGTATCGTATCGATCGTAGAATTGAAACTTCATTATTTTAAAGTTGATGGTAAAATATATTATTGCTTTTTAAATTCAATCGCAGACCTATTACATTATCTTAGGCAATTTAATTTAATATTTTCCCTACGATAATACAGGGTATTTAATTATTATAATTTATTGATACAGTACAATTTTCATAGTAAGAGAAACAAAATATCTACTAGATCCACTTTTATATATCCATATGTCAAGTCATGTGATCTGTAACTGCCCCTTTTGATAGATATTACCAATACCTATAAAAACAATAATAATTGAGTAAGATTATATATTTTGACCGCAGAATAAAAGTTTGTATTTTACCAAAGACCCTTCTTATGAAAAGTGGACTTTAGTAAACTATTTTAAGTAAAGAGAACACAAAATAATTTGAGCAGGAGCCCTTGGTTAAATAAATAAACAGCCTCTTTAACCCCTCGACCCAAAACATTGAATAAGTGTTGCCCTTTCCTCCACCCCCCTCTGCCCCCTGGGTCCCCCACCCAGTTTCACTATACGCATTAGGTACGTTCTCATAACGCATTGTTCTTTTTTTCCACTCTTCCTACCTTTCTATATATTATACCTTTACCATTAGCAATTTCCATTAAACTAAAGAGCGAAAGAGAGGGGGAAAGAAACGGCTTCCAGATTTTTTTGGAGAAGCAGCGTGAAGTTCAATGTGATGTATAATGTAAGAGTTCCATTACCGAAAGACCGTGACTGCACATTAATTAAATTAATTAGGCAATTAGGGAACAGGCCTGGGAAAGCACGGTGGGTAAGCGAGTACTGAGCTAGATTTATTTAGAGGAAGAATTAGAGTAGTAAAGATAGAAACAGTACTGTATCGGTGAACTTTGATACAATAGCGCGCAAAGAAAAGGAAATTTGAGGAAAATAAACAATAACTAAGATTTAATTTCTATTTATATATGTATACTCATATGTGTATTTTTTTGAGCCAGCTTTTCCTAGCGAGAAATGTTTGTAAAGCTTTGTTTCTTCTCTTTTTTATCCAAACTTAAAAATACGTTATAGTTTTTTTTGTCGTGATACTCATTCATATTATCTGAATTTTTATAAAATTTGCCGATAGGAGAAGTTAGGTAAAATTTTAAGGAAATATACCGACATTTTCGCGGAGAGAGATAACGAGAACCCATTTAGGAAACACCGTTGATCTTGACGCTTAATACGCATGCTCACAGATTTTTAGCCTTGCGTCTTACTATCCGTTCAGGTTATAAGCACATTTACTAAATACTCAACTGTGTTTAGAGATGATAAGGATTACAAAGTGTAGCCACATTTGCTTGAAGGGAGAACGTTCAGCCATTTAGGAAAAATACCATCCTCAGTACACCCGACCGGGATTTGAGACCCCCGATCCTCAATGTCATATCCAGTCTAGTCTATTGCAAAAGTGACGCCTAAGACCTTGTGGTCACCGAAGCGGGTTCAAATGTTTTTGAAACTTTTTAAATCTCTTGTAATATAAAACTACTTGTTCACTCTATCTGACTACACTGATGGGATATAGATAAATAATATAAAATTAAGAGGAAATACACCCGCATTTGATCGAGGGAAGAAAGGTAAATCATTTAGAAAATATAAACCACCCTCAGTACACCCAGCTGGTATTCGGACACAAACCTTCACATCCTCGGCGAACCATAGGCCCTACTAGATGAACTTGACGTTTAGTTCATGTGTCCATCGATGCCTCGCAGTGCTGGCAAACATTTATTTTAAATATCTTCTGTCTACTCTTTTATGGGAAGGGCCCTATTTAACAGCTAGAAACATTACTAGATTTACTTTCACATACACAGCTGTCACTTATGATATTATATTATCAATACCTATGGATGATAAGAAGCATTTGAAATGGGCTGCTACAAAAGAATGTTGGAAATATCATGAATGGAGATGGTATTAAATACAGAAGTGCTAAGAAAAGTAAACTTTGGAAAAGTATACGACAAAGAAGATTTAACATGGTAGGGCGCATACTGAGCCATGATAGTTAGAAAAAGATAAGGAGATGTGGAAGAAATAAATTCCAAAGTTTGACGAAGATAAGGAAATGTGTAAGAGATAAATTCCAAAGTTTGACGAAGATAAGTAGATGGGGAAGAAAGAAATTCTAGAGTTTGACAAAAATAAGGAGATGTGGAAGAGAGAAATTCCAAAGTTTGACTAAGATAAGTAGATGAAGAAGAAAGAAATTCTAGAGCTTGACAAAAATAAGGAGATGAAGAAGAGAGAAATTCCAAAGTTTGACTAAGATAAGTAGATGAAGAAGAAAGAAATTCTAGAGTTTGACAAAAATAAGGAGATGAAGAAGAGAGAAATTCCAAAGTTTGACTAAGATAAGTAGATGAAGAAGAGAGAAATTCTAGAGTTTTACGAAGATAAGGAAATGTGCAAGAGATACATTCCAGAGTTTGATGATGATAGGTAGATGTGTAAGAGAGAAATTCCAAAGGGAGTACATAACGAACGATGTTAGTAGAAGAAGTAACAAATTTGACCCAGGATAGGTAAAATTGGAGAGCTGTGGCAAACAAATCGCAAGATTGATGACGTAATGCTAATTATGATGATAATGATTATATTAAAATGTTATTAATGTTGACAGCAAAAATATATGTTTGTAATTTTTAAATGGTTCTTCCTACCAAAATTATACTATATTATTATGTGGGTTGAATGTTTTCCGGCCGAACGAACGAATCAATTTGAACATTAGTGCTCCGTAATGAAGTCATACGAAAGCTTCACTAAGGTCCATTAAACTGGTAACGACGCAGTTTCAGAAATTACCAACAGTATGAGAACTTTTAGCCCTAGCTCTTATCCCAACCCTTTTAGGTTGTCGCCATTACGGCTTGGTTTCAAAGGTAATGGTTAATTTATCATAGACCCCATTTAAAGCTCGCAGGCGTTTAACGAAGGATAAATCAACAAAACGCAAAGAGAATGGTATCTTTAGTCCCATATTATTCCCGGTTCCCATCTTTCTCTTTGCCTTCAAGGACCGATCTGGTTGGGAGAAATAAATTGTCACTGCAAATGTTCTCTATGTCGAAAACCCTGGATTCACGTATATTTTGGTAACTTATGTTTTGAAGACGTTGACGAATTTGAAAACTTGGTAAATCATGATTTTTTATAGAAAGCCCTTTTTCGGCCACACAAATTGATTAAAAATATTAAAATTTGGCATTTTTAGAAATTTATCATTTGCCTTATTAGTTAAAATTTCATATAAAAATTTATCAAAAGCTTCCAATAGTACTTACTTTTTGATTAACATAGCATATAGTTTATATTTACAACATTGACTAAGTAGATGGCGTTAGAAACTCGAAAGTTCATTGCCGCACTTACAAAAGTATGCCACCCATCCCTATCTTGAGCTAGTTCTATCCAGTCCACCTCATTACACCCTATCTCTTTAAGATCCATTATAATGTAATCATCTCATCGGCTTCTAGGTCTTCCCAACGATCTCTTCCCATTGGGTTTGACAGTCAATACCACGAACGCAATTCTAGACTCTCCCATTCGAGCTGCCACCGTAATATACGATACAATGCCTTGTGATGGGTACAGGGTATGTAACTCATCATTATGTAACCTCCTTCACTCCCCAGTAGCTTCATCCCTGTTTGGACCAAATAGCTTCCTAAGTATATTGTTTTCAAATGCATTAATTTATTGTTGTCATGTGAGGTAAGAGACCACGTTTCACACCCATACAGAACAAATGGCAAAATAAGTGTTTTGTATATTCTGAGTTTTACATTCCTGGACAACTGTCAACTTTCAACAACTTACTGAACGAGTAATAGCATGTATTTATCGGCTATATTCTTTTTCTAATTTCCTATCTAACATCGTTATTGCTGGTTAAAATAGTTGCTAAATATTTAAACTCATTAAACCATGTAAAATGTTATGTTGTTTTGAGTGATCAATTATTTTCCCCAATATATGTTCTCTGTGTGATCATATACTCAGTATTTTTGCCATTCACTTCTAAACTTATTTACTTACTAGCTTCTGATAACGTATAACAAAAAAATTTACTAGCTCTCCCTACTCTAACGTATTCATACGCCAAATCATATTATATGTAGCTGTCACTTTTGATCGATATTACAATACCTATAAAGAACACTAATAATATAGTAAAATATTATCAATATTGACAGAAAAATATATGTTTATATTTTCCAAAAGGCTCTTTCTATGAAAACTGGACTGTACGTACACCCCGTTTACCCTGAGATGTGTCGAACTTACTATGCACGTAGCAAAGTGCAGTCTATGAAGTAATGATTGCTATCTTTCAAGGTAAACATCCCAGGTACAGTTTTTTTTACTTCTGGTGTTAGCTTTGTATATTTACGGTTAAGCTATGTCATTATAATTCAGTATTGAGTTAGTTTTTAAATTCAGCATCGATTTAACTTTGTCTTTAGAAAGTTCACATTACGAACCCAATTTTTTTCAAAGGGAAAAGGCAGCCACATATTTACACCCAAATAGGAGGGACATATTTAATTTCCTAGTTCAACTCCATCATCATCATCATCATCAACAATTGTTTCCAGCCTGGATCCGAATCAGTCAAGTAAAATTCCTCCATCTTCTTCAATCCTTTTACCATTCTTCGTCCTTAAATTGTTTCCATTCTTCTCCTCTCACTTGCACACCTTATGTTATCTGCTCCTTCCATCTCTTTCTCGGTATTCATTGCGGTATTATTCCTACATACTTCATCTTCATTATTAGCTCAGGTATTCTCTCCTTTTCCATCTTCATTACTTGACCATACCATCTCTAGTGCTTCAATTAAGTGGACAAATCCTAGACGTTTTAGTGTATATCCATCACCTTGGATACCATTTTGTGTTGAAGTCCCATGGAGGGGCCAATGCTTCAAGACCGCTCTTATAAATGTATCGTCTGGAGGTTGCTTATTATGTTGTTAACGTTTCCAGCCAAACTTTTTATCTAAATGTGTGCAAGGAAAGGAGGAAAAAAAGGTTAATTTCCCATTTCCTTCGATGGAGCCTGTTAGAAAATATAAGATATTCCCTAAACAACCTGAGAAACTTTGATGTGTTTTAAAATTCAAATTATCCTTTTACCATTGATGATCGATTATTAGAGCAACCATAGCTCTTGAGGGGACATAGTTTCATTTTGAACATGTCTTGAAATAATGTATTTAAATTAAAATAAAGAAAATTGATAGCACATAAGTGTTTGGAATATTGCTACCTAAAAGAAAACTATAAATAACAAACTAAACAGATCAATTTAAAGAAATTATGGAGTATTTAAGCTGTCTAAAAAAAATTGTTGTCTCGGCATATTTGATTATAAATAATAAATGACTATAACCTATTTCAGTGACATGATAATTTTAAACAGTATTCTTTTAATTTTTTTTAAAATAAAACGCAAACTTAAGATAATACTTTAAATTTCCATCATTGTTCAACATCATTTTATTTCTGTATGGGATCGTCGTTATACCCAGATAACATCTTTATTGACGTGATAATGTGATGAAAGGGGGAATAAAATAAAGATAAAACAAGCTGGACTAAGCGTAAGACGATAATTTATAAAACAAGTAATCTCTTTTTGACATTTGATTTAGTTGGTCACGTTTAAAAGGATGGAAAATATGTAAATAAGTCTTCTAAGGGGTTTGAAATTGATATGATTAGTTTAATGTTGGTATTATATTAAAATGTTAACTCATCGTTTTGCTAGACAGTAAACATATTAACAGTTTGATGTTAACTTAACGTGTTGTTAGACAATAAATGCCATATGTTAACAATTTTATGTTTACTTATCGTGTTGCTAGACAGTAAATATGTTGATAGATTGATAAGTAATATATAATTTACGTTAATCGGTGAATGTGTGGAAGTTATTATTACAGGGTTCCCGTCGTTTTAATAAATCCGTTGAAGTCTTTATACATAAAAAAAGGTCTTGCGCTATAAATTCGCACAAACATCACAAACCTTCATAACTGTCAGTGGACACCGCGATGAATAAATATGAAAATCTATAATATAGTTGATTAATGTTACATGATAGACACTGTTATATTAAAAATAAGGAATTTAAAATGAAAAAAATGTGAAATTTATCTTTTCATTTATTTGTCCTGTTCTCTTTTTACTTTTGCAGTAATGGCTATAAATATAGGCTACATCACTGTGTGCGTCTAGCTGTACTTTTGAATAATTTCAATCTCAATATTAATTTTTTTTTAAATTAATATTTAATTTGTTTATTTATACTTTAGGTTACTACACTTTTTTTTTACATCCATTACTGTTCCCAACCTGTGGCCTGTGTCAATTTTTTTTAATCCAAGCCATATATTTTCCACTACCGGCTTGCTAGACCTGTCGTAGCTTCATCTGACTTATAATCTATCGTAAGACCAGGACAGACACAACATCCAGTCCCGACCGTTAATTTATCAATATGAAAGGGTTACGAGGCGTAACAGATGCAGGTACCTGGGACATAGGGTGAAGTTTTGCCCTAAGAAGGAATCTGTCTGTGGGGCAGTGCGGGAAAGTGGGACATGAACTTAAGGACTGTACAGAGAAAATAAAGAAGTGCATACCTTGCAGTAGTAGAGGAAAAGAAAAGTTCAAGTACCCTTACACTAGTGAATGTCCGACGTACCGACTCTTGCTAAACAGACAGATACAAAATACCTACTATTAGTGACGATATACGTGTACTGACAACTGTGCTAAGACAAATACTGGACAGACTTTAGAGTATGGACAAGGACAAGCAACGGAGCGGAAGTAAAGTTAAGTCTGGAAGCAAAAGAGGAATTTACCATCATGGGTTAGGAGGAACGTGAGGAGGGCAGAGGAATCCAGGGATCGTTCAAAGGTAAGGAAGATAGATGATGAGATTAAAACGGCAGCAGTAGAGCAGGAGGTAAAAATTGTAGGAGGACTGAAGGCAACTAGTGGAAAGGAAGAAAAGGAGAAAGAGGTATCGACAACCATGGAGGAATACAAGGATAAGCGGAAGCGGTGGGATATCCAGAGATGGAAGTTTTGGAGGAAAGGCCCGGTCCTTGTACATGGGAGAGATACAAAGGAAATGGACGAGTATGATGAAAGGAAGAACAAGTAATCCGAGGAGTTATCTGAACAATTAGGAGAAAGAAATGAGGCTGAGGATGTAGAGAAGAAGAAAGAAGAAAAGGCTGTGGCAGAAGAAAATAGCTTGAGTGACCAAGATGACTTCATGAACCAGAGCCAGATATACAGCAACCTTGAGGATACTCTCCAATTATCAAGATTGGAGGAGCAACAGACTCTACATCTGGCCATGAGGCACATAATAAGAACTGGTCATGAGAAGGGAGCGTCCATAGCCTTCTCCCCTCTGAGGCTCTGGATAGGATACAACTAAGGTCAATGAATCTGCCGACGGAGGTAAAACCACTTCTCGAAAAAGTACATATTTTTAGTCTTCGAAAGGAGTAAGTAGAAGCTCAACGTCGAGGACCTCTACCAACACTTTGTGAAGGCAAAAGGTCGGATAGCATTCGACTCGAAGGAAGCTTGGTCCAGATGTTATGTGTTTACTCATAACCCATAATGGACGAAAGCAATAGTAAAATAAAAATTGAACAGTTGAATGCTATGTGGAGTAAGACCGTTATGGAAGAGGTTAGAAAAGTGGCTGAGGACTTGAGTTTGGACATCATTTGCGTGCAGGAGCCGTATAGTACGGTAAGTGGAAAAATTCTGTAGATGCCAACAAAGGCGAGAATTATCACTAGTGGTTCGTCGCCCATGAGCGCGATAGTAATCTTTAATACACATATAACGGTTACAAGAGTAGATCAATACTGCAACGAGAAAGTCACTTGCATCGAGATAAGAGCAGATAAAGGCGCAGTCATCCTGATCAACATGTACTTCCAGTACAGGGAGGACATTGAAAAATACCTGGAGCAAATAGAAGTTATAGATGACGTTTATAGAGGTGTCCCGGTGGTATTCATCGCAGATACAAATGTGAAGTCTTTAAGCGATGTGTTAAGAAGGCTGGATGGAAGGGGAGGTGGATGTAGAGCATATGAGAAAGGAGAGAAATTAGAATAGAGAATAGTGGCGAGACGGCTAGAAGTGCTGAATATGATAGGGAATCCACCCACTTATGAGGGGAGAGTGGGAGCAAGCTCAAATATAGATATCACGCTCTGCAACCAGGAAGCGATTGGGATCGTTAAGACCTGGAAAGTACTGGACGGATTGACAATTAGTGACCATAACTTGATTACTTTCGAGATTGAAGGAAGTCTAGGGAAGTGGGAATAAGAACTTAATTCAACATCCGCAAAGCCGATTGGGAGAGATTAAAGAACGAATTGGAGCTACCAACAGAGATATTAAAAGGAGGAAACGTAAATGTGAAAGTGAAGGAGTTTACGAGAGCTGTACAAAGGGTAATGAGAGTGGCCATCCCGATATTCGAGGAAAAATGAAGGATAAGTAATAAACCATGGAATGAGAAACTCGGGAAAAATCGGAAGGAAATGAGGGCAGCGAGAAGGAGATACCTGAACTGTCATGATCCATGGAGTCGTGGCATGTTACTGGATATCTATAAAAAGAAAATTATGAATCTGCCCTGAGGCTAGCTAAGAGGGAAAGCTGGGAGCGATACGTTCAGGAGGAGCTGAGAAATAATACTTGGGGCATACAATTTCAGATAGTGACCGGGAAGGTACGGTCCCCAGCTGTGATATCGACGCTGAAGACTCAGGGTGGTGACATGACCTCTTGCTGGGAAGAATCGGCAAGGTTGTTGCTTGAAACGCTGCTTCCAAACGATAATGTGGAAGACGACAAGGAACAAAAACTGAAAGAATGGACATAACGAGGAACTACGACAGTAAAGCAGAGACAGATTCAATTACACGGGAAGAGATTACAAGGTTGATGGCCGAAATGCAGAGTAAGAAGGTACCTGGACCTGATGAAATCAGAGTTGAGGTCCTTCAGAAAATTAGCGAACAGGTAGCGCCCTTCATAACTAGATAATGAATGAATGCATGGACCAGGGCCGAGTGCCTAATGTATGAAAACAAAGTGAAGTATTCATTCTTAGCAAGGGTGAGGACAAGGATCAGCAGCTCCCTAAGTCGTACAAGCCATCTGTTTATTAAATGAATGTGGAAAACTTCAAGAAAAGATCTTGTGTAACAGATTGAGGAAGCATCGTGAGATTGCTGGCATGCACCAGCAGATGTACGGCTTTAGAAGGACCCTATGTGTGAGGCCATGAACCTTGTTGATAGGGCAAGCGGGAAATATGTTATTGGGATCTTCGTTGACATATCTGGAGCATTCGATAATTTGTGATGGCCAACACTATTCAAACGGTTAAGGAAACTAGAATGTCCGGGAAGTCTCTACAGGGTTTTTATGGACTACTGTATGGACAGATATGCAACCCTGAGATGTCCAGGAATATCAATAAGTAAGAAACTTACTAAAGACTGTCCCCAGGGATCGGCCTGTGGACCAATATTTTGGGGACATAGGACTCGAACCCGGTTTGTTGGAAATAGAAGCGCTCCCAGGTACGGCGGGGGTGGTCGCCTTTGCAGATGACTTACTGATAATTGTTGAAGCCAAGTAAAGATTGACACTTGAGACCAAGAGTAATGCGGTTCTCGCTGGGCTGAACTCTTGGTGCAAGAAAGAGAAATTAAGTTGGGCACCTGCGAAGACGACGTATGTGCTGTTCAAGGGAACGTTGAAGAGAGACCCTATGATAAGGATTGACATACAAGTGATTAGACGAAGTGTAAATACAAGATATCTAGGAGTTACGTTGGATGAAAAGCGCGGCTTCATGATAAACGCGGATAATATATTTGGAAGAGCTTTAAGACTAATCAACAACATTATTAGCATAGGGCAGAGTCGGTTTAGACTGCTCAGGCTTTGTATACAGATTTACCATCAAGCCTTGTTAGTCTCCATCGTGGGAATCGAATAACATCAAGAGACGGAGGAAGAAAACCCTCGACTCGCAAGGTCTGGCCCACTTGGCAACAAGTGAGGAGCTGAGCTGGGGCGGTGGGGTTTCCGGTCCGTCAAGGTTTCTTCATTGATTGTTATCAGTAGATAAAGAGACAAGGAAGAATATTAAGATGCTCTGCGGCCACCGAGTTGCAAGAAATGTATTAGGTTAAGTTAGTTTATATTTTCTTATGATTGTTTCAAGTTTAGTTTTAGGTCCAAGGTCTTAGCTGGAGGTAGGTGGAACTAAATTTCTGGCAGGGCGCTTCCCCAAGTGGTGGATAAGGGGATGTTCACCCCCGCTGGGTCTCGCACTGATCCGGGGACTATTAGATCCAGAAGCGGTGGGACACCCAGCGGGACAAGGTACCGAGGGCGTAAAATACCCGGGGCGGACCACCTAGTAGGATAACATTAGATGGAGAAACAGAGACACTTAGATTAGGAGCTATAATCAACATAAAATTAAGTAATGATTGTAAATTGGATAAACTAGTAATTAGTGAAGGTAAGAGAAACAATTTAACATAGGTCCTGAGTTACAGTCTAGGCCTCAGGACAGAAAGTATGATAAATAAATAAATATGCAAGCGAGTACTGATGATGTGTTGAATGAATTTAATTTGCTTTTTCTAGTATAATAGGCAACTAGTTTCCAAAAATATGACCTCTCCAATAGTGTCTAAATGCATCCAAATTTTTTACTTTTTATTACCCGCCTCGGTGGCGTAGTTGACTAACGCGCTTGTCGTGTTGAGCTTGACTGCTGAGGACGGGGAGATCGAGGTTCGAATCTCGGTCGGGTGAACTGGAGGTGGTTTTTCCTAAATGGTTTTCCACTCTCCCTCCACGCTAATGCAGATTCACTTCCTTTAATTCAACCTTCACAATTCCTAATCCATTAAAGTAATTAGTACTTAAAGCGTATAACCCGAACGGATAGTAAGACACGGTGCTAAATATTAATTACCTTTTACTATAGAGGGTCCTTGGACGACCCTTAATTTGGAGGGCAAAACTCTTTTAAAAAACCTTTATTTTGATAACTACCCTATACAATCCCCTTCTCCTCTTTCCTTCGAAACTCAATTCTGGCTACAACCCTAGTTGTTTGGCCCTCTTATCTCCCCCAAGTAAATTTCTGGGTGCGCCACTGAATAATATAATAAAATGTAATCAATGTTGACAGCTAAAAAACATATTTTACAAACTGTCCCTATCAAAATCCTAGATTATTATTGGTTTCCTTGGAACAATCGTCGAGTTGCAGATTTAAAACTTACGTAACAATTGACCTTGAAACTAGTTGTTCTATGAAATCAAGTTTTCATTGGGATGGTGCAAAGACTTGGAACTCGTTGGACCAAAATATTATATATTTATCAAAATTCAAATTTAAATCAGCCTTATATTATATTATTCTTGACGATCCAGAAGTGAGCTATTAGGATTAGTATTAGTATTGGTACTGATAGTAATAATAATACTTATTGTCTTTACAGTATTATTAGAAATAACAACAGAAGAAGATCCCTGTGATTTTGTAATAAATAGCTGACTCCACAATTTGTTTGATACTATTATCTAGTTATAAAAGTATACTTTAGTCTACGTGTAACAATCTTCAAATAAAAATACCCATTGAGTCAGATTAACACCTTATGTACATAGTAAACTGTTTATTTTATGAAACAACCAATTATTAGTTATGTAATTTATATATTTTTAGCTTGTTTATTGACAATTTTACGCCTTCAGCTCTTTATTCTCTACATACATCAAGAGGGCATTAACCAGATTTCCTGTACTGCCTCTAGAATAATAATGATAATGAATCTCTCTAAAATTGAAATTAAAATGTAAATTGTAATAATCTGTAATTTGTTCTGTATGGTATTGGGTTGTATTGTATTAATGAATTAATTTATTATAATAATAGTAAAATATATATCTCTCTCCCAGCTCGACTGTGTCGTGACCTTGAGAAAATAGCTCTTTATTTCTGCAACTAATGGCCCTCGTGAAAATTATAAGTTTAATACATACAGTATGATTCTGATAGGAAGAAATTTGTTGAGATTTGCAAATATTTACTAGAACCATCTTAATATACGTCAAGTTATGTGGTCTACACCTTTCACTTTTGATAGGATGGATTTTATAAATACCTATTAAATAACACCAATAATATAGTAAAATGCTATCATCAATCTTGACCACCGATAAAAAGTTTGTATTTTCTAAACCTTTATTTCTACCAAAATCCTACCAAAACTAAAGTTGATCTCGATGGTCTTGGAGTAAAGTGCTCGCCTCAGATCCCTATTTTCGTGGGTTCAGATCCAGCCAGGGTCGATGAATTTTTCTTGAGCGATACAAATCCATAACATAACTTCCATCGGAGGGGAAGTAAAGAGGTCTGTCCCATGTCAATTGTGGTCTGTAAAAGAACTCTGCAAGATATGTGAAAATACCCTTTTCTGCAAAATTGGTACGCCCTTTCGCTTTAGCTCAGATAAATTCTCGTGTGCTGACATAACTATTTGGGTCAGAAAGTGCATGTTAAATACCTCAAATAAATATAACTAGACACTAAAGCCAAAACAACAAAAATAAACAATATACTGCTTAAATAAAGTAAAAGATTGATGTGTGCATACCTTGGAATACAATAAAAGTTTTTCAGCTTGATATTAAATTTTCATGTTACCTTTTTTATTTGATATAGATATTTAAAATAAGTCTTAGAGGGGGGAGGGGGTGGCACCCCAGCCCTCTGCCCAAGATCAGACCCTGATACACACGTTCGATATTTCCGTTCTTAGTTAGAGAAAATTGTAGTGAGATTATGACGAAATAAACCAACTGATTTTTATAGGAAGCCTGCTTTAAAAAAAAATTAAATGTCACTTAAATTTAGCATTTAAACTTTAATGATTTTTTCTAGCATCGCGTCTTATCACTTGTTCTAATTATATGCATATGTGCTAATTAAGCTAATGAGCTAAGGATGAGCAAGGTTAAATTTATAAGACGTGGTAGAAGAGGGAAAACCATTTTGGAAAAACCACCCTCAGTACATCCGACCGGGATTCTAACCCCGATCTCCCTGTCATTGGCAGTCTAGTCCAACACGAGAGTGACGGCTTAGACCACGTGAACACCAAAGCAGTCTGTATTCTAATTAATCTATCAACTAATACATATAAAGTTATTAAAAACTTCCAATAATTACTTCCTTGTGGATTGCTGTATAGTTTCTCTCTACATCATTGACTAAACGGACTAGAGGTGTAAAAAAAAAGATAATATTTTTATTTACACCCTTGTGACAACATGAGCTACCAATTTTCAAATAACGGGCTTATTATAAATAGACATTAGGAACAACAAATAAATATCCGACTCGCGTTGACATGATCGTTGAAATTTTAATGTATATTTTGAAACAATTTGACACATTTAAAAAAAATATTAATAAGGCTAGAGAAAAATAAGTTATTTTTGGAAAATATCTTGACTTGGTAAACGGATTATTGATCTCAAATAGATGTAACTGGGAAGAACTGAGCCAATTAATTAAAATAAATTATCCAAAAATGTTTACACGAGAGATAGAGAGAGACATACCCACATCAGGACACAAGCGGACTGAACGTTTGCTCATCTAGTCTGATATTCCACTGGCGGGGTTCGAACACCATCTCGGCTTACTGAGGGTAATATATCTTAAATGAATTCCCATTCTACCTTCAGGCAAACGTTGTTACATTTCCTCTATTTTCCCTGGGGGTACCTAGGGGAAAGGAAAAAAGAGAAAGACATAGTTTAATTTGTCACTGGCATTAGGGGGTCAGTCGGAATCCAACCTTTGTCTCCTGAATCGAAATAAGAGGCAAAATATCATTAATATGTGTGTTTTTAAACAGATGTTGAAACCTCTTCTGACGGCGTTCGACTTCGATAACACCTTGGTGGAGGGGCACGCCCTGGATACCATCGTCGAGCTGGGAGGTAAGGGTTTAGGGGCCAACCTCACGGCCAGCTACTCTCTGACAGAGGACCCCATTCAGAGGACAAGGGCTCTTCTCAAGGACCTCCAGAAGAACAAGGGCGTGACGGCGCAGCAGATTCGTGAGGCGGTACAAAGACTCCCCTTGACTCCAGGTATGGGCGACGTGCTGAGATTCCTCAAAACCAACAACTGCGAGATCATCCTCATCTCGGACATGATCTCGGTGACGATCCAGGACTGGTTGGATGTCTCCGACGTCGGGACGCTGGTGGACAGAGTGTACACCAACCCCGGGAGGTACAACTCGGAAGGTTTCTTGGAGTTGGAGGCGTATCACGAGCAAGACTGGTGCGACATGAGTTTCAGGAGCCTTTGCAAAGGAACTGTTCTGGATGATCACGTGAGAAAGAGGTCGGAGGAAGGGGTGACGTTCACCCAAGTGGCGTATTTCGGAGACGGTAAGAATGACCTGTGTCCGATGTGGCACCTGTCAAAGACGGATCTTGCGTTCCCAAGGAAAGGGTTCAAACTCATGGAGATGTTTGAAAATAAGTACGTGGGTACGGAAAGGGTGAAGGCTAGCATCCATCCCTGGAGCTCTGGTCAAGATATTTTGGAAGTTCTTCGCAAGTTTGTTAAGTGAACACTTGTCTTGAAGGATCAAGCATCTGATCGCGTTTAATAAAATGATCACTGATTCGAATCATGCACAGACTGAATGGTAATGTATAGCTCTGTCCATAATACTTGCTGATGAGCCCACGGTGTAATTTTGGTCATGTTTTATGTTGCTAGTGTATAATGTATTTAATTATTTTAAAATACAAATAAATAAATAAATAAAGGTATTTGTGATTGAAGGCTCCTCGGTTTCGATGCTGAGCAATTTAAAAAAAATCAATTTTAATGAAAAAAATAAAACTTTTAGAGAGATAAAATTTCCAATCAAAGTATTCTCTAGTGTATCTACAGGCTCTATTGATCTAAACCATCCAAATTAGAGAGAAACGAAGAGTAGAAGTTAGTGGCAAACAATCTTATAAAAATCCGGGTGAAAAGATACTGTTTTAAGGAAATGTATCAGTATTTACCTTACGAAAATTTAGAGATGGGAATCTAGAATCCTAAAACCATTTAACCCTAGGATCCTTAAAACCTTAAACCCTAGAACTCTAAAAGCCTTAAACCCTCAAATCCTTAAACCTTCAACTTCTCAAATCCTCGCTCGTTCTCTTGAATTATCAAATCCTTGAATCCTTGATTCCTTAAGGATATTCGAGATGATAAAAATATATTTTTTAATATTTCTCAAATTTTGAATTATAATTTGTTTCTGAGCTCAAAACTGTGCTTATTGGTGGCTCGGCCCCAACATAGCTATTGTTAGTTACTTTATCAACGATTCAAATTCTGGATTAATAGGAAAAGTATGCTTCGAATTTGTAAAATAGGGGCTCCAAACCATAACTAGTGAAAACCTTTCCCAAACCAAAACCGTTGAGACGGGATTGCCACTCGCTTAAGGTGTGTATGAAGGGGACGCGAGAAAATACCCGTGTTTTTACAGTTTCAAAACATTTGTTTGGTCAAAGTAAATCAAATAATTCTACAAATGAATCATAGAGTTCAATTTCCTCCACGTGGTAATATCAACAGTTGTAGAGTAACTGTAATGAGTATAGCGGTATTAGACGACAAACTTTTTGAATGAAGAGAAAAGTTGTCGTTAAATTCCATGACACCCTTGAAAGATAGTCAACAACCTGTTGATAACACCATGTTTTACTGGAGCAATATTTGATCTAGTTTTACATTAAAAAAATCTATATAAAAACCTGAAAAAACACATTTTTATCGCGTACTCTATACTCCCACCTTTCTTAACCTCGAGGGTTATTTTTTTCCTCACCTCGTCTTACTATCTGCTCAGTTTATACGCATATATGATAATTACTCTAATGGGGGTAGGGATAAGGAAGGAAGCATTTTAGAGGTATACTACCCGCATTTGCGTGGAAAAAGAGTGGGAAAATAATCAGTAAAAAAGCCATTCAATAGATCCTACCGGGACTCGAACCCATCTTCAATGGGCCAGTACAACACTAGAGTGACGCCTCAGACCATTTGGCCACTGAAAAGGGTCTGAGGGTTATCCTAGAACTCACTTGAAAGACGACCATTCCAAAGATAAGTATTTTTACTTGGAAATAAAAGTTACAAAACGAGTTATTTCTGTTTATGTTTGTAAAAATAAATTATTGTTGAGTCTAACAAAATCCTGTGGTTTGTAGCTTAGTGCAAAGGGCACAACCACGGCGCGGAATAGAGGAAGGCTTACGTAATATTAGTTTTAGTAAAGATGAGTAGAATCTGTAGAATCCCAGAAACGATGGCCTAATATGAGACCGGCAATGAAAATAGTCGGGACATTTACGAAGTGGCTTCCCTAAAATAATGCACAGCCAATTTAGCTTAGTGACAAGGGGCTCGTCTGATAAATAAGGTAAGTTTCTGTTAGATGCTACGACCTTAATTATATTTATTTAAAAAAAATACAGGTGCTTATCTTGAGTGTGCTCTGGAAAACTTGATTTTTTTTAAAATTTGCTCCGAGTCCTAAAACTAATCTGCTGTGGGAATATAAGGAAGAAGATAGAAGTTTATAGAAAGCACCCTCAGTTCACCCGACCGGTATTTGAACCACGACCTGCCTATCACTGACAAACCAGACTATAGTAGCCCCATGGCTTCTTTGCTGCTGACTGACAGCTTTGAAAAGTTACCAGACCAAATTATGTATCTCTACGCCGAACCATATGATCTGCAAAAACATGTATTTAGCAGCTGTCACGTCTAACGGTCAAAATTTAGGTATAGACCTAAATGTTGACTGTCAGAAGTCAGCTGTGAGCTGTCAGTCAGCACCAAAGAAGCCGCGGGGCTACTATAACAATGGCTGCTCCTGTTTTTCGCCTCGGTCATTGTCAATAGTGTTAATTCCCTGCGCCTTTCACTTTGGACATTCATAGTATCTGTCTCGAAAGCCTGCTAATGTGGCTTTGTCTTCACGAAGTGCGAAAGCCGAAAAAGTACGAGGGATTCGGAGCTCACTATAAGTTTGTTCCAAGATTCGTTAAGTCCTATTAGGACAGTACACCTGTAAAAAAATAACAGTATTTTTTTTACTCACTTCAGTAGCCGACTGGACTAAGGCGTTACTTTCGTGTTAGACTGGCCGGTTGATGATGGGGAGATCAAGGTTCGAATCCCATTTGAGCCTACTGAGGGTGGTTTTCCCTAAATAATTTCTCACTCTCCTTCCACGTAAATGCAGGTAAATTACCTATAAAAACAGCTTATATGGTCAACGCTATTCCATTAGAGTACTGATCATTTATGCGTGTTGCCTGAACAGGTGATAAAAAAACTGTGTTTATAGTTCATATTTATTTTTGAAACTAAACAATTAAATTTGTATATTACCTCGGATAAAGCTAACTAATTGAAAATAAGATGAAGTCATGTATTTTGTAAATTTTTCTTACTTCTATTTGATTTATTGGGTTTGGTTTGGTCTGAGTGCAAGGTACCTGCGTCATCGTGCAACCGAAAGAGTTGAGTGTATGAAATCTGCCTTGACTCTGATCTGAGAGATCAAAGTTCGAAAACTGTACCAGGTGCATTTGGGACACTATTATATTTAACGTGGCTATAACTCTACGTGAATCCTGATACATTTTCTTAAAATTAAATCATTCCATAGATTATATAGTTTATTTTTTTGGTAGCTATGGCATTCATAATTAGGCCTAAGTGTCAGCTACTTAATGAAATAGAATGAATAGTAAAGTTGATCTGCTCTCGCTTGAAGTACCTACCAGAACTGAGGTTCTTGAAGGTGACATTCAAATTATTAGGAAAAAGCTATTTGTCTAATAAACATAGTTAATCTTGAAATATCTTATACATCTTATAAATCGTAGTTTTTTTTAAGTAGTTCCTAAACCAATACACGAAATGTATTTGCGTGTGCTTGAACAACAATTTAATAAAGACACATTATTTTATTTTTGGCCTGTATATGAAAGCATGCCATAAATTTTGTTGTAATTATGATAGTAATTTAGTCAACAAAGTGTATAATAAAATTTAAATAAATTACCTTTAGACATAAATTAAAATATGGGAATTTGTTTTATTCATCACAACAAATAACATTTTTATTTGATGTTTTCTTTTGAATCATGTTTTAGACAACATTTTCTATTCTCAAAACAATAAATGTATTTTGGAAATTAGTATTTGTCTTCCCTTGAACATCAATAGTAGAAGACAACAGGAATAATTGTATAAAACTATTCTGATTTAGGTGAATTTAATTAAATTAATTATAAACTTTGTTCCTTTAAAATTTATGAAAAATTTCCCCCAAATAATGTATTTACTAGCATAACGCAATAATCGAAACAATCTCTCCACTATCAATCAAATCGTGTTGGCCGCGAACTCGAACCCCGTTATCTTACGTCAACGCCCTAATCTAATCACAGCCACGTGTTCAAAATATCTAGATAACGTTTAAATTTATAACCAAGGAATATAAACCTGAAACAAATGTTAGAGGCCCTACCTCTATGGACGGTGCTACAGTAAATAGTAAATAAATCTCTTTGTACAATACAGTGTGCTGATGAAAGACCTCTTCATAATAACTTAGCAGACCATTTAAAACAATGACCTATGGAATGGCTGGACATCATCCATGACGTCATTAAACGTTGATGACGTTCTGAAGGACGTTAATAATATCCTTCCCTGTACACCAAGGATGTACACCAGCCTTGATCTTCTTTCCGTGACCATCAACATTGCTGGTGATCATCTTATGAAAAGAGAACTTTTCCCTAGGGAAAGTCAAATCTTTCTCAGACAGCCGCAAACTCGGACACATGTCGTTCTCCCCATCGCCGACGTAAACTATCCTGGAGAAGTGGATTCCTTGTTCCGCCCTCTCTCTGACGTACTCCTCAAGTATCCGTCCTTTGCACAGGTTGTGGGTGCTGAGTTGACACGTGTCCTGCACGTGGTAGTCCTCCACCTGGAGACAGCCGTCCTTGTCGTAGTGGGCAGGGTTGGTGAAGATGCGTCTCACGGTGTGGGACAGTTTGTGGGCGTCTAACCAGTCCTGGATGAACACGGAATTGGCGTCGGAGATGAAGATGACCTCGGCGCCGTTGTTCTCGAGGAAGCGCAGGACGTCTTCGAGCCCCGGGACGCTGGGGATGGACTCGACTACGGCGCGGATTTGAGCGCGGGTCACGCCCTTGTCGACGTTAATAATATCCTTCCCTGTACACCAAGGATGTACACCAGCCTTGATCTTCTTTCCGTGACCATCAACATTGCTGGTGATCATCTTATGAAAAGAGAACTTTTCCCTAGGGAAAGTCAAATCTTTCTCAGACAGCCGCAAACTCGGACACATGTCGTTCTCCCCATCGCCGACGTAAACTATCCTGGAGAAGTGGATTCCTTGTTCCGCCCTCTCTCTGACGTACTCCTCAAGTATCCGTCCTTTGCACAGGTTGTGGGTGCTGAGTTGACACGTGTCCTGCACGTGGTAGTCCTCCACCTGGAGACAGCCGTCCTTGTCGTAGTGGGCAGGGTTGGTGAAGATGCGTCTCACGGTGTGGGACAGTTTGTGGGCGTCTAACCAGTCCTGGATGAACACGGAATTGGCGTCGGAGATGAAGATGACCTCGGCGCCGTTGTTCTCGAGGAAGCGCAGGACGTCTTCGAGCCCCGGGACGCTGGGGATGGACTCGACTACGGCGCGGATTTGAGCGCGGGTCACGCCCTTGTCGTGCATGGAGCTGAAGACGAGGCGCTCGTACGGCATGTAGTTGCCCGTCGCAACGCACGCGTTCTCGGCTTCCTGAGACATCTTGCCCGTGTGCAGGTGTTCATGCACGGTGTAGAAGGTGTCACTGTTGGTGATGGTGTTGTCGAAGTCGAATACCGCCAAGAAACGAGGTAACGCCATCTAGAACCATGAATACAGTCCAACATGATCACCTGACTGTATCCATTAAGCATTCTAACTTGTGTCTGTTCACACTGCATTTATAAATGTCAACCTGACTGTGCACCCGTCACATATTATAACGTCTACGATCTCCCAACACGTTACACTAGTAAAATTAAGGGATATTCATGTGCTATCTGTAATTTACTTTACCCTCTAAATATATATAATAAATAATTTTCTACCTTTAAATTCCCGGGATCCGTGTCAATATTTGGACAATTTTGGTAACAATTTTTTAATTTTTAAAGTAGACAAGGCACTATAAATATGTTATAAAAGGTGTGTAAATAAGGACTCCAATTTTAAAAATATGTCAGACATAATCCAAAATTTCGAAAAATATTATTTTACTCTATGAAAGTGTTTTTCTAAAATTAGTACACTCAAAACTTATTTAAAAAATGTATATACTGACCGATAATAAGAACACTATTGACTGTACTAAAGTGTCCAGATTTTTATGAAACTCAAATAATATTGTTTAACTTTCAAAGGATATAATTAAGCATCGAGTTACACTTATAAATAATGCCATTCCTATGAAGAAACAAAATATTTTAGACATTAATGTTTGATTTATTTACTTGTGATTTTTAAAAGTTCACTTGCAAGAAATATCAATATCTAGAATTAAAATTTAGACGTGAAGTATTTTTGACTGGACGAAACGCGGTTAGGTTTTAACCCGAGCATTTGTAATTTCATATGTCTGCCTGGATCTTTGCTACGCTATAGTTGTTAATTTTGTGGACCAATTAAAACAAAGTTTGGGACCGATAGCTTTACTTCCTCTCCGAAAGAAATTTTACTAGGGATTTCTATCGCTCAAGAAAATCCATCAACTCCGGTTGAGTTTGAACCCACGGACAACGGGTCCTCTGGCACGTACTTTACCCTGAGACCACCAGGGTCGACAATACTAGTTATGCTAAGGGTCTGGTCCCCCACCTCACTTCAACGTTGTTTGCTCTATTTGATTTAAGACAAAGCTCTACCGACTGAGATTGAAACCCACTTTGGTGGCCACGTGGTCTAAGGCGCTACTCTCACGGTAGAATAGAATGTCGATAACAGAGAGATCAAGATTCCAATCTCAGTACCAAGGGTGGTTTTTCCTAAATGGTTTTCCATTCTCCCTCCATACAAATGTGGGTACACTTCATCTAAATATATCAACACTATATTTACTCTACACACATGTTGTACACCATCTAAAAGATTACTTCAAAGTTGATCCGACTACAATGACATGTTATTGTTTACATATGATTATGTTAGCCACAATTAAACGGCCTATATTCACACCGTGAGGTATCTAACTTACCATGCTTGGTTTCACTATGGTGTAGCTTATAATGTATGGACATAGTGTAATCTTTAAAAGTAGGACCGTTACCTTAGAGGGTAAACGGAGAGTACATGCAGTATTTCTCCTGCCACTAACCTTTATAAATTGTGGTGGATCAGCGGCAAACAGATGTCAAGACAGGCTTCAAATCGGCCAATTCCTCTGCAGATGACACCCGGACTTACAGCAAGGAGCAGATTACGATGAGATTCCCTTCAACATTTCTCTTTTATGCTACGTTGATAACTCAAGAAGGAGAAGGTGGGGAGGGAGGCGGGGAAGAGCGGACACTTCTAAGATACGTGATTGGGAGAAAAAAAACCGCTAGATAAGTTCTGCAAATAGACGACTTAACGTCATCTTAGCGAAGTGCCAACATTCACGTTTACTCTCCTGACACGTGAGTAGCACGTGACGTTGAGGAGAAACAACCTGTTTGTTCTCTTCCAAATATATTTCAAAGTTGGTACACAAGAATTGTTTCTATAGTAGATTCGCGATAGTAAGAATCAACTAAGGCAGGTACAATACTAATGCAGGATAGCAAACATTGACAAGAGGTCGTTGTAATTTATCTTGAAACTGTAAGAATTGAAACAACCTGTCAAAATAGCATTCTATTATGTCAAAATTACATCATATGAAAAAAATGCATCATCTGTCAATATTATATAATATGCCAAAATGGAACTATTTTTAAAATTGTATCATGTGCCAAAGTAAATCAGCTGTCAAAATTGCATAATCTTCCAAAATTGAATCAATTGACAAAATTTTATCAGTTCCTAAAATGGCGTATTATGATAAAATTGTATCACCTGTAAAAATTGCATCACTTTTCAAAATTGTATCACCTATAAGAATTGTATCACTTGTCAAAATTGCATAATCTCCTAAATTGGCATAGAAAAAATAGCACCATCTGTCAACATTTTAATGATAACATCAGAAGTCGAATGTTCAAAGCTAATAGATTGTTTTTCCTGTGAGAAGGAGGCCGAGTTTCAAATCCCGGCCGAGTGTACCGAGGATATTTTTTGCTTAATATATCTCCCCACTCTTCATACACAAAAGCGCAGGCACATTTACTCTAAGTTCTACTTTACTCATCCTCATCATTTGTTCTGATACTGTGTAAAATAGGGTTGGATTTAAAATTGTAAGATGCCAGGCCAAATTAGGTTGGAAATTTTTTTAAAAATTCCTCATCTCACTTTATTGAGTAAATATTCAAATAGCCCGCATAACAAATTGTTTTATGTAATATATACATATATATCAAAATTACACTACCTGTCAAAAAATATATTTTGATCGTGTATTACAACCGGTCTGGGCTATGCATAGGCCTATATATTAACTACGCTAAAGTGTTAAGAATAAAGGATAAAGTTATAGGAAATGTACTAGCATTTGTGGGGAAGTAGAATAAAAAACTGTCCACAGTACACCCGACTAACATACAAACCCCAATCTTCCCATTAATAGACTATTCAAGATCACTCAAGTTACTTATTTTATTGACTCATGATTTTACTCATTAAATATTTAATTCACGTCTCTTTCCTACCTACCAGACTAGTGAGAATGGTTCCTTTCTCCACCTGTAGATGTCGAACTTTAGGCAATTTTTGGATTTTTTTTTTCTTTCTACAGATAAATTTGTCTCTTAATTTCGAAGGTGGAAAAGAAGACTTCACCGAAGAATGATAGAGATGGTGTTTGTTATATTAGAGGCAAAATGAAATATCTTCTATGCATATTATTTCAGTAGCTTGTAAATATATGATGTTTGATAAAGTATTACAAATGGTCGGCTTCTTTTCTAGTCTTCGTGCTTTAATAAATTCTTTTATAAGATTAAATAAATCTAATCATTAGTTTATTTACTAACGGGCGTTTTCAATTCTTAAATAAATGATCCATATTATCCTTAGAATGATTTAAAAAAAACTTTGAATCGATTACCAAATAGATAGGTAGTATAGTTGTAATCGAATACTAACCAACCGATCATTAATAATTAAATGTCACGGTTTTAATGTAAATTTAGTGTGTGATTCAATCATCCATAGACTCAAAATAACATATTGTTTATTGGATGCAATGTCTTCTACCTGAGAGTTGCTTAAATTATTTTCATGTGTCAAATCATATTTTTAAAGCTGTCAATTTTGATGAGTTGTATTAATAATGGTATAATAATTAATGGAAATATACGATGTTTACATTTTGTCAATATCTATAGCAGACATTTGTTTTGTATAGGTTCTGAACCTACCAATAAGTTGATTATTTAGCTATGCACATTTTGACTTATTTTTTTCATGAACTTTTGACAGCAAATATTAGGTATTATGATTATTAACATAAAATGGCTAGTTTGTAAAGAAGGTTAATTGTTTTTTCCATTAATTAATTTGTGTTAAAGTAGGTGACCTGGTGGTCTAGGGGTAAGATTTCAGACTTGTGTGCTGGCGGCCGGGGTTCAATCCTCGGTTTCGGCACAGATTTATCTGATTACCGAACCCTTCCTTCACCTCTGACAAGACATCTTGTGAATGTGGGGAATGCCAGGCCTCCACCGTGGTTTGGATTCCACGTTAAACTGTAGGTCCTTCATTTCATCTCACAATCACCCTACCATTACACATTAGCATAAGTGCGTATAGCCCGAACGGGTAGTAAGACGCGGTGCTAATAATAATAATAATAATAATAATAATAATAATTTGTGTTATAAATAAAGCGTGATTAAATAATCGTCTAATGAACAAATCTACACCTCAATCAATAAAAAATGTAGTACTTTTTTTTTCATCGCCGCTTCTTACAAACTGTTCGTGTGATACGTTTATGTACTAATTGCGCTCTTGTGTTAGGGATATGTGAGGTTGCATTTTGAGGAAATATTACACAAATATAAAACATAAATATAATACGTATTATGTACCAATCAAATGTCAGATAAGCCCTCCTTGCTCACTTTATCGTAAATTCACCAATACATCGACCACACAGTACGCTATGAGATCCACAATAAACGGGTTGGGATGGATTTATTTTTAGAACCAAATCTCACTACCCATTAGGATTATACAGTTATGTACTAACTACACCAATGGCTTTAGGTATTAGGAAGGCTATCTTTAAATTAAGTGTACCCGCATTTGCATGAAGAGCGAGAGAGTGGAAAACCATTTTGTAAAAAAAACTCAGTACACCCGACCAATATTCGTACCTCAATCTCCTAGTCATCAGCAGTTTAGTTTATTGCAATAGTAGCGTCTTAGACCATGCGGCCACTAAATTGGATGGTGAAACAAGGATTTGATTTTTTTATTAGTATATTTACCACAAAGTCAGATTCCTTAACTTAGTCACTTTCCCTATAAGGGTCACGGAATTGATTCCAAAAAAGTACCAAAAAAGGGATTCGGATTTCATATATTGAACGTGATGAATTAACTGCCGGGATACTGGGTGTTCCTTTTTATAAATAAGTTAGTTTGTAAGTAATATTCTTATATAATAATTGTATCCAGAGTACCCGTGCTAAATACCAACAATTAAACAAATGTTTGACACAAAGGATAGCTATTAACGACTTAAATTAAGGTGGTAAGGACTAGAATAACTGCTAGGAAGAACCATACCATCATTCGCCTGGAGAGAGGATAGGGAATTCACACAATGTTGAGATCTACTTCTAGTGCACCTGATCCAAATATATTCCCGACTCTCGGTTACAAGTCAGGAGTGCTAACCATTAGACTAGCCCTGTCGATAAACAGTGCAATGGGTGCAGGCGTTGTTGAAGGAATGGGAGGAATAAGTGGTTGGGGGAGGGGGGGGGGTTTAGGGCTTAATGTGTTAAGTACAATTTCTGGGTTTTTTCAACCTGATACGTTGTGAATTTGGACTAAATGTCAAGCGCACATAGTCTGGTTTGCCGCTGACAGAGAGATCGGGGTTCGAATTTTGATCGGGTGTGATTGAGATGTTTTTTTCTAAATGTTTTACCATTCTACCTCCCAAAAATGGGGGACATTTTTATTTAAATTATACCTTACTAATCCCACGTGATTTTTAAGCTATATATATTTTCCACTATCGGCTTGTTAGGTATGCCGTAGCTCCATATGCCTTATAATCTAACTTAGCACTAGGTCAAGCACAACATCCAGTCCCCGGCTGTTAATTTAACACCGTGAAAGGGTAAACCCACATTTCCCCAATGATTCATTTTTTGGCCATGTAGGGAATCGAGCGTGGTATACTTAGCTCAGTAGACAAACACGCTACCTGCCGACTGAGATAATATGTCGGATCCGGATTTGTAGAATCAAATGTGTTTGTTATTCCCGAACGAATAATAAAACACGTAGCAAAAATAAAACACTTTGTTCATTGGTTTTCTATCCAATACTTTGTTTGACTGCTTGCTTTATTTGATTTGTTTTAATGTTGTCGTCAGATTGTAGATTAATTAAGAAATTTCAAAAGACATGATTAATATTCCCTACGTCACAATGGTGTATTGTTCTATCGCTCACTTTAAGTTTAGGCCTAAACTAACGTTAATTTATAAAAACCCAACTGTTTAAATGGCCATTGTGATTGAACGGATATCAAGTGATCTTTGGCAGTGAAAGACTTTGTTAAATAAAAATACAATGTCCATTTTAATTAGCTCATCTACAGCGGGAGTGGATGTTAGTGACAGTAAGAAGGTTCTTTATTGCAAACATTGGTGGGAAGTATTGTTGGAATAGTTTGATAACATTTTTATTGACAATATGGTATTCGTAAGCAAATAATAATTACTTCCTAATAGGTTGACATTCGTCACTTTCAGCCAATGTTTGCAGTAGCTTCCACTTAAGGCCAGTTTTCACATGTCATTTTCATTTAATCATTTTCAATGATTTATTGAAAATTAATACAAAATGAACATTAGAACACTTATTTCATTAGACTGAATTATTATTTAAAGCTTTAGTTAAAAGTGAAAAGAAGTTCCACTTTTCTTCACTTTTAATGATCATTGTCGAAAAAGGGAAACAAAAAGACAAGTGAAAACATGTACAAGAAATACTCAACTCTTAATAATAATAATATTTAGCACCGCGTCTTACTACCCATTCGGATTATACGCTTTAAGTACTAATTACGCTAATGGATTAGGAATTGGGAAGGTTGAGTTAGAGGAAATGAACCCGCATTTGCGTGGAGGGAAAGTGGAAAACAATTTATTTACCAAACCATCCTCAGTTCCCTCGGCCGGGAGTCGAAACCCAACCTCCTCATCACTAACAAGCCAGACTAAATGAGTCTGACCTTTAGTCCGCGTGCCTACCGATGCAGGTATGTGATATTGAAATACAACTAAAGTTGTGTACAAGCTGGTCCAAAAACTTCGTTAAAACTTTAATTTTAAATTTTTCAAACCCATTGCTACAGTCTTAATCTAAAAAAAACCCTGTATAACACCAGTTTGCAATCGAGCCATACCAACCGAACAGCTTCCATTTGCTAGCGAAGATAGTGCCAACTTCTGTGTATACAGGGTGTCATGTGGTGAGCACAACGAAAGGTTCGGCCGGTAATCTGTTTTCTAGACCGGAGCCACTACCTTTTCATTCATGTGGCTACTAATTTGTTCTCACGAGGTTGATTTGACTCCGTTATTCTTAATCTAGCGTTGTCTGTAATATCTTAACATAGGTTCACCTAACTTAAAACTAATCTAACTTATCGTAGTCACTTAACTCAAATAATGAATTACATTTTGGCGATGAATAGTTTGATATGAAGTATTGAGTTAGAGGTATATAATAATAATAATATTTTAATTGGTTAAAAGGCTCCGTAGTTCGTAAGGGAATTAACATATTCAATTTAAGAGGACATAACTTGACCTCTAACGGTATTTGCCCAGGAATAAAGAACTGTAAAACTTAGTTTTAAGAAAGAAAAAAATCAAGGCATCATATGGGGTTCGAGTACCGCTATATAGCCTAAGGTTAAAGCCAAGCACGCACATGGACATTTAAAAAAAATGTTGCGTTTAATGGGTTGGTCAATTGATAGAAAGTGCACCCTCATTAGCGTGGAGATAGGATGTAAAAACCAAAGTAATAAATTACATTTATAAACTCCCCCAGCCCTTTCCCCTGGTGCACCACGCTAAGCTCCCGGTAGCGTCGGTCAATTATTGTGCGGGCCTAACGCCTTAGACCGCGTGGCCATTGTTTACACCCGAGAGAGAGAGAGAGAGACACACACACGTGAATCAAAATGTATTTGTTATTCCTTAAGTCTCGCCAAGATTTGCCTGTGAAACTTAATACACACAGTCAACATAGGATACATTTTCACGTCGAATACATTGTCAGCGATTGTAACTGATTAGATAAAATGGAGCAACTGCGTTGTTACAATGGAACAACCTTGAAAGTTCATTGTGTGCTTTACGTAAAAACCCTCTCGACGAAATATTTCAGGGTTAGTGGCACTTGGAAGTTAATTATCTTGGGGGATGCTAAAAATATATATAACAACTTTGAAGTAAATAACATGTGGCGGACTCGCTTCAGTGGCTGAACGTTCTAAGGCGTTACTCTCGTGTTAGATTGGCCTGCTGATGGTGGTGAAATCGGGGTTCGATTCCCGGTCAGATTCACTAAGGATGATATAAAAAAAAGCATGTGATTCTTATCTTTATATCTTCCACATGAAAATACTATCTGCAATATTTTTAAATGAGAACATTAAAGAGACTTGCATCGGTGGGCTCACGAACTAGAAGGCAAGCTCGTCTGGTTTGGTTTATTGGTTACGAAGAGGTAGAGGTTTAAAATCCGGCCAATGTACCGATGGAGTATTCTCTTATATGGTTTTCCACTCCTCCCCCATGCAACTGAGGGTGCATTTCTTTTAATATCCACCTTCCTGATCCTCACCCCCTTTGTGTGGTTAAATTAGGACACCTCAGACGGGTAGTAAGACGCTTTACAAAAACAAATATTATGATGGTGTACCTGATTATTATTGCGTTTTCGTAACCGTTCAGTTTTTTGAACATTGCGTTTGACCATGCCTCGTCCGAAAATGGTAAAGCATTTTCTCCTGGACATACGAGGGTCTTTATTCGAGCCTCAATCGAAGCCAACAGGATACAAATGTTTCAAGGATTAAAGTACCCCGGCTTGTCAGCGTGTCTAAAATCTTATATATAAAATTCTCGTGTCACAATGTTCGTTCCCGTACTCCTCCGAAACGGCTTGACCGATTCTCATGAAATTTTGTGAGCATATTGAGTAGGTCTGAGAATCGGCCAACATCTATTTTTCATACCCCTTAGTGATAAGGGTTGTCCACCCTTAACATTTTTCTATAATTTTTAGACATTTTTTAAATATCTTTATATAATTCTTATACCAGTGTGTAACGGGCAGCGTGGGGGGGGAGGGGGGTTGTGAAGCTTATATAATTCTTATACCACAGTGGGTAACGGGCAGCG
>CABFVX010000022.1:108673-141060 GCA_902151425.1 Timema shepardi
GGGGGGGGGGGGGGGTTGTCAAGCTTATATAATTATTATACTACTGTGGTTCACGGGCAACGCCGTGCGGGACTGCTAGTATATTTAATAAAAAGTATAACTGAGGTAAAATATATAAAATAACATTTGGCTAAAATCCGTTTATTTTAAATGACTTTGGTCAAGTCCCACTTAGTCCGTGATGGTTACTTTTTCCATAATGTTTCCGTGGCTTTATTATTTGTTGTGTTACATTAAACCCACTCTTTCCAACATACTATTTCATTACATACAGTAGCCCCATGGCTTCTTTGGTGCTGACTGACAGCTAGCTCACAGCTGACAGCTAAAAGCTTTGAAAAGTCACCCGACAAAATTATGTATCTCTACGCCGAACCATATGATCTGCAAAAACATGTGTTTAGTAGCTGTCACTTCTGACAGTAAAAAATTAGGTATATACCTAAATGTTGACTGTCAGAAGTCAGCTTTGAGCTGTCAGTCAGCACCAAAGAAGCCATGGGGCTACTGTAGCATTCGATTAAACCTGCAACGGTATTCACATAGTCTAAGGCAGCGGTTCTCAGCGTGGGGTACGTGTCAGGACTTTAAGAATTCACGGGAAAATATTTGAATAATGGAGGTAAAAATGACATATGTCAGCAGTGTAAAACAAAAGATCAGTCAAAAGTTGTTAAATTAACTTGGCACAATGGTGAGGGGTGGTGCGGTTTTCTTACATATTTGACTTTGAGAAAATGATTCTGTTTCAAACATAAAGCAGTTATTATAATTATTAATATTTTTAATACTTACCGCCGCGTCTTACTACACGTTCGGGTTATACGCTCAGGTATTAGTTACGCCAATGGGCTAGGAGTTGGGAAGGTTGAACATAGAAGAAATTATTCAACATTTGAGTGGAAGGAGAGTGGAAAGCCATTTAGGAAAAACCACCTCCAGTTCACCAGAGAGAGATTCGAACCTCGATCTCCCCGTCCTCAGCAGTCTAGCTAAACACGAAACTTGCGAGTTAGCTAACTAAGCCACCAATGTGGGTTTATAATTATTAATATGTTATTTGTGTTAATTTTCATTGTAACTTTGGTTTTTGAATGTAAAAATATATGCACTGTTTATTTACATTATTATACTGTTTTTTTTATCCATTAGTAGCCCATTTATTTTCACTTGTGACAGATAAATCCAAAATAACTACTACTGTATTAATTAACGATTTTATTAAGGCGATTGACCCATTTCATTTGGCGTGGAAACACAGAGCCGTGAGAACAAACGGTTATCTTCAAGAATTTGTTATTGTTTTGCCATTTTCTTTTCGGAAATGGTTTGTTCAATAATAGAAGCATATTGATTAGGTTTTACTCTTTATATACACCACCTCTATAGTTTTAATAGCGATCAAATAGCGATAAAATTGACATTTTCCAATAGAAAAGGGCCGGCTTCATAACAAAAAATAAGAAAATGTAACAATTAATAAACATCGATAAATTATCTTAAAAGGGGTGTTGAAACTATCAACATAAAAATTTCACTCGTTTTCAAGAAAACTGATATTTCCAAACATATACGCTAATGGTTTAGGAATTGGGAAGGTTGAACATAGAGGAAGTGAACCCGCATTTTGGTGGAGAGAGATAGAGAGGAAAACCCTTTAGGGGAAACCAACCATTTTTCACCCAAGCGAGATTCGAACCACGATCTACCCGTCCTTAGCAGTTTAGCTCAACACGAAACTAGCACGTTAGCTAACTACGCCACCGAGGAGGGTAAGAATTAATTTAGTGAATCGCAAGACATAATCCAAACAGTATGGGGTATGGATAGTAAGGGTAATTTAGGGGAAATGCACATGGACTAGTGAGGAGAGAGTACAGAAACCTCACCCCCTCCTTCCCAGTGCACCCAGCCGAGATCTCAACCTCAACCTCACTGTCGTCGTGATCCAGTCTATTGCAAGCAGGGGCGCACCCAAGGTGGGGGGTAGGAGGAACTTTAGAGGCTGAAGCGCTCCCCCCCCCCTCTTCCCAGCTGAAGGACCTCCCCTAGAAAATTAAGAATATTACAAAAATATGATTCTAATTATTTTCACGAAAGAGCATAAAGATGTTGATGTCACTGTAAAAAAAATGTTACAATCTTTACTCTTTGTATAGACAGTTTTGAAGTGTGTACAATAATTGAAATTATTATTTTGAAGCAATTACATAAACACTATTTTATCAGGAATAGTGGAAGGGGAATGTTGATATTATCATGTGCCCCCAACCCCACCAACTGCAAATCCTTGGTGTGAAGATGTATGTGGAATCACAGACCTGTTCCCAGTATCATACAGAGTGACAGAGGGTAAACCGAGATACAATTTAGCTTAAATATTACCATTTGCAGCCTTTGAAATAAAAATTTTCCCTGGGGGAGAAACCCCCGAACTCTCACTTTTTAGGGGGCATCGCTGATTCTCCATCTTTCTTATCTCCCTACTTTGAATCAAATTTCCAAATATCGCAGTAATTAAAATATATAATGGTGCAATTATTAATTTATTATGTAAAAAGCCCCTGCCCCCCCAGCTCAAAATCCTGGGTGCGCCCCTGATTGCAAGCATGATGCTCTAAATCACGTGACTACTTGCGTGTGCCATCGTGACTGCATTTTCCCCTTAATTCAGTTGGTTAAGGTCACAGACAGTTAAAATTTCCCCTAATAGGTTTAACTCTAAGTAAATACAATACATCTTTGTGTATTAATTTTTTTTAATTGATATTTTTAACACTTTACTAAGACTTTATAACGTAAAAATAGTTTGGCATTTGAGGTTATGTTTCGTAACAAAGGAAGTAGGTATCTTATCGCTGATTAGGCCAAGTTCCACCTCCGAACACGTCTGGTAAACACGTTCTAATTGGTTGACGCATCCCTTTGGGGCGTGATAGGAATAAAGATACCATAAAGACTTCTCGTCAATACAACCTGATGAATTACATACCAGCAAAGTTTATTCGAAACAAACAAAGCCATTGTCATCCTTGATATTATAATCATCCCTTCTAAATCTGGATCTCCCTGACAGTCAGTTACCCCTTTAAGACTTGTTTCTACAGCACAACGTACCTAATATTAAACCTTAGTTTTTTTTAAAATTCAACTTTATTTTAAATCAAGAACACGTGTTTTACAACAAACTTCAGAGAATGAAAACAAATTGTTTGTATTGAAACATGAGATTCTGTTTAACCAATTAATAAATCGGTAAGTCAATTTAGGAGTTTACGTTCCGATGTATTTCTTTAGAATCCAACCAGTTTTACAGATACAAAACATGAAGAAAAACAAACATTTAAAATTAGTTTTTATAAAAATACTTTGTACGATATTATAAATATTAATTTTTTTAAAAAAATAATTTTTGGTTAATTTTTTATTTTTTAGAAACCTTCCTAAGATCAGATTATTTAGGTTAGCCATGAAAATGGCCAGTATAAATATTCCTGGAAATTTGAATTTTAACAGGGTCCATTTTACCAAGTCTAAGTAGTAAACAAGATAGTTACTTTTTTTTAAAAAAACTGATAATTATTAAGGAGAGCGTAAGCTGTGGGGTGAAAGGTGGTTCCGTTTTGTGTATGAGAAATCTGAAAGTGGGAGGTAAACAAAGAGCTGGTAGGGCGAGCTGCTGCGCTGTAATAGTGAGGGAAGGCCCAAATAGTTAAGGAAGGGGAAATACCAGGAGGAGATAGAACTAGAAGTCTACCAATTACCAAAATGTTACAGTGATGGAAGGAAGAGCTCAGGCCCAACATTTAGGAAAGAGAGAGATTTCAAAATGGTTTGAGATTTTTGAGATGCAACCTGGACAGGAATCTCTCCAGGCCCACGAAGTAAGAACAAACACCGTCAGAGAGTGGGGTGCAATACGTCAGACAGATATACCCTGATTTTTATAGGAAACCCGTTCTGAAAGGTCTTATTTCGTACCAAACTCCTTCTATATAGTAGTATTTTGGTATCATGAAATGCCTCCCAGAGCAGACAGCCTACTAACGTTCTGGAAGGCCTTTTATCCTACCAAAATATTAATATACAGTCGTATTCGGGTACGAAATAAGGCCTTACAAAACGAGCTTCCAACTAAAATCAGGGTATAGCTCTGCACTACCGTTTACGAGAACCAGTATTTAATAAAGGGATCTCCCCACACGTGAAGCCAAAAGCTGGGGAGGGTTACTACTTGCACGCCAAGTAAAAAGTAGAGGTTTCTTATGCGTAAAAGGAGGGGACACCTATCGGAGTGCTGAGACTCGTTTTGGTAGATATTTTAATCACTGCGTCTTACTATCTCTTCAGGTTTAACGCATATTTGGTAATTGATCTAATGAGGTAGAGATGAAGAAGGAGGCATTTTATAGGTAATCTGCCCGCATTCACGTGGAACTAGAGTGGGAAACCATTTTGGAAAGATCACCCTCAGTAGAACCAACCGAGAATCGAACCCCGATCTCCCCATCGTCATTATCAGGCCTGTTTAACAAGAGAGTGACGCCTTAGAGCAGGGTTGGGGAGCCTTTTGGGCTAAGATGCAATGCCTAGTTCGAGTTGTGTAGCCCGTTAGGTTTAATATGGGGGGTGATACGGGCTCTTAAATACGTTTACCTTCCTCCCCCTCAACTGGTTTCGTGCCACTATTCGGTGTCTTGACTGGCTGTGGATTTAATTTGTTTGCCACTTTTTAGAGATGTCCTAAATGCACGGAACAAGTTAGGTCCACTTTGATCCAGCCACGCAGGCATGCGTATGTTTAACATATTATGATGTATGCTATTAGTCGTAAAGTGCACGTGGGCCTGAAATGTTATCACGTGCGTGTGAAGAAAACTTAATAGGGTAGGCTTGTATTTTGTTTTAACGCTATTAACTATGCAAACACGACAGGCTGTAGTGAACGAAAACCAATATTGCTTATTTAAGTTTTATTTCTTCCAAAATCGATTTTCCCATTCACCCCCACCGTGTCCAGCCTTGACACACACACACACAAGGTAAAAGATACGTGGGCTGTAATTCCCACAATTTAAAGTAACTGTTTATCTAAAAATTCTAAATATAAACTCAGATTGTGATTTTAACGTTCAACATTTAAAATATTCCTTGGAAGTATTAGATACACAGACCAGATATAAATGTGTATTGGTATAACTCAATTTATTAATTTTATAATAACTCTTAAGGTGCGGCAGAAGGGAGCGCGAGTAATTTTACAGTATTTATAGAATTGAAATTTTTTGGCCAAAATAAATCAAATATTTCTCCAGTAGCAACATAGAGTTTAGTTTTATGCACATGCTAATATAAACAGAGCTTGAATATCTGTCAAGGGCGTCCTGAAATTTTGTCAAAACTTTTTAAATAAAGAAAAAAGGTTTTGACAGAATTCCAGGACCCTCTTGACAGATACTCAAGATCTGTTAATATTAGCATGTGCAGAAAACTAAACTCTATATGTTGCTACTTGAGAAATATTTGATTTATTTTGGCCAGAAAATTTCAATTCTATAAAAACTGTAAAAATACTTTCACTCCCTTCGGCCGCACCTTAAACCAATGCGCAAATTATTTTCTATTATGCTTAGGAACAGCATCGTATATGCCATTCACGGTAAGTTTTTACCTGGATGATGGTTCGAAAATCATATGTTTAGGTTTTGGGCTGCCAACACTTTTAAAAGATCACAGTTTTGTTAAAAATGTAAAGATCTTTAATTACCCGTTATATATTACATTTAAAATAAAGTAAACTTAAGTTTTCTCATACTATTTCATTTTTTTAGATAATTTCTTTTTGTCCAATTCGAAACAATATTTTAAACATAATTAAAAGTACTTACTTTTCGTTTTGGAACGTTACTGATTTTGTATAATATAGTACATACATCAATATCTTTTAATACGGGCATTGTATTTACTTGGAAAAGAGAAAATTGTTGTCATTTTTTTTACATACAATACATGATTTTATGATTATTTTATCGTATTTTGAAATATTTAACTGAATAAAGTATTTTCATCAACTGCGTGTCCGCATCATTGTAAAAAACTTGTTTACCTTTATGTTCAATCATATGGTTTAAATTCGTCAGTCGCCATTTTGAGGCTATGATCGTTAGAAGTTTTTGTGAAAGCGGTGTTAATATTTTTTCAAGGGGAATAAAACTATAAATAAATTTTGTATCCGACCTAAAATAAATATATAAATAATATTGGCCTAAATCATTGTGATTAACTATCACATTAATATATTACCATCTGTTTTTATTGCAGTCATTCAAAGTGATAGATGTCAGCTGTTGGCGTAGTGATGTATTAGGGATTACTTCTAGTAACATTTCGAACTGTCATTCAGGTAAACTTAGCTCGTGAATGCCTTATAATTGTCATGACGCGCGATTTTGTCTCCACATCTGATCGATGATGCAGCAAACCGGTTTTAACGTATGGTATTAGATCCCAAAGCTTCAAAGGTGGTGAATAATAATGATGCAACATTGTCAATAAGCAGTGTAATGGAATGTTTATTAAGTTAATAACACTGAAATTACGTTCACACTTAGCAGAGCTACAAGGAATTGATTTTAAGCAGTCTGCCAGAAGTTTAAGAGATTTTGGAATATGTTTTCTTCAAAAGTCCACGTAGTCCAGAAATTCATTCGATACTTTTTTTTAGTTCTATTTTGAACCGGATGCTAAGGTTCTTTATGGAATTCTTGCCATATTATATCTTTTCCATATTAGTCGGCCACAAGTGTGAGGTCAGTACTTCAAAATCCCTCAAAATTTTAGAATATTCTTCTTGAACAACGTCACTCCCTTTCATTCCAAGGCCTTGAATGGCTGTGAAACATCTAGCTCTTAAATTGTCCATAATGTTGCTCAAGAATTGCAACCGATCCTATATAATAATTATTGTCGTTGCTTCTCAGTAATATTCAAGCCATGGAATTCCCCAATGTCAGCTGCTTTTATACTTTCTTTTACTCTTCCCCCAGATCTTAATTTTATTGATTCAATAATTCATACTATACGATGAATCATACTTTAACTTTTAAAGCACCAGGATGCCCCGGCTGGTAAAAAGAGGCCACGGTGCCATAATGGTTCGACTTCAGCAGCCCACACACACCCTTACCATGTCTCACCACCTGTACAGTAGCCCCACGGCTTCTTTGGTGCTGACTGACAGCTCACAGCTGACTTCTGACAGTCAACATTTAGGTGTATACCTACATTTTGACTGTCAGAAGTGACAGCTGCTAAACACATGTTTTTGCAGATCATATGGTTCGGCGTAGGGATACATAATTTGGTCTGGTAACTTTTCAAAGATGTCAGTCAGCACCAAAGAAGCCATGGGGCTACTGTACGCGCAAGCACATTAATTAAGTTAGTGGAAAAGGAATGAGGAAGGAAAACAGTTAGAGGAAGTTTACCTATATTTTCCTGTAAAGAAAAAATGGAAAACTATTAAGGGAAAACCACCATTAGTAGTTACACAGTACACACCCAGCCGGGATTGAAACCTCGACTTTCCAGTCACTGGTAAACCAAACTTGATGAGCCTGCCATTAAGTCTGTAGGCTCAGCGATACGGGTAAAAAAACATTGAAATAAATGTCAAATAATAATGAGTAACCTACATCTACAGCTACGACTATATTTTTTTAGCACCATATCTTACTACCCGTCTGAGTTATACGCATACGTACTAAATACCTACCTTAATGTGATAGGGATGAGAAAGGTTAAATTTAAAGAAAGTGTACCCCCTGGTGCATGACAAGTGCATTTTTGTCAAAGGCTGTTGCTCAAAACCAAAAATGATTCTACGTCACTTAAAATTATAATAATTATCAATAACATTTCCGCCGTTATGATGATCATACACAACTAAGTTAACAATATTATTTGTTAGTTTCAATTTTATGGAGGCTTTGTGCTTAGGATTATAACGGTTCAATTTTATTGAGGCGTTGTGCTTCCGATCATAACTAAAGAAATTTATATTTTAACTCAAATTTTAATGAAGACAAAATAAAGGCTTCACGCGATTAAAAAATAAGAAGTTTGCAGGACAAAAATACTGAACACAATTAATGTGAGCAAATATGTTGGCATCTAATAGTCTTGCTTTGCCTTTAAAAGTAATTGTAATAAAAACAACTTAAATTTAGCTATCGAAAATACAAAATTGTGGTCTAACATTGTTATTCTTGATGAATATTTGAAGAGGTAAATAGAAGTAGGATGATAATCTTTAAAATATTTTGTGTACAGGTTGTTAAAAGTATATAAAAAAGCTTCATATTTTTTGAGTCTACATTGTATTTTTTTCATATAACGTGCTTTATTTTGATACTTTTTCATAACTCTTTTTAGAATACTCACCCGCCTCGGTGGCGTAGTTAGCTAACGCACTAGTTTCGTGTTGAGCTAGACTGCCGAGGACGGGGTGATCGAGGTTCGAATCTCGCTTGGGTGAACTGGGGGTGGTTTTCTATAAATGGTTTTCCACTCTTTCTCCAAGCAAATGCGGATTCACTTCCTCTATATTCAGCTTTCCCAATTCCTAACTCATTAGCGTAACTAATACTTAGGCGTGTAAACCGAACGGATAGTAAGATGTGGTGCTAAATGATAAATTTATAATACTCTAAAGTTGTTGATCCAAACATGACCGATAAAATAGTCAGAGTAAAGCTTGTAATTCCAATTTCCACTAAGAAGTTATATCAACTACCTTATCATTATTAAGTTATTTGGTTATATGACCTTAACAACATGGCCGTGGTTCCAAAAAATTCTAAGTAGTAGAATACCAAGGTTAAATTTATTTATAATAAGACGTTTCATGATATTATATAGCTTTGCAATTTTCATACTTTTTCTTAGTATTTAAATGATTAGGAAGTTATAATGCGTACAAAACAATGTTTAATCAATTCAATGGGCATAATTTATAAAATAACTAGTATACCTCACAGAATTTCTCATTATAAATGTTGGCTATTCTGTCCTTCAAAAATATTCTTTGAACCAACACATTTTTTCAGGTTAGTATAAAATAAGTTATAAATATTTAATAAAATACATTATAGTCGGCAACAGTTTTAGTAGCGAACTACCAATTCAAGGAATAATTATTCTGCTTATTTTTTATTTGATTGTGAAAATAATATTTATTAAAGTCAATTTTCAATAAATATTATTGGTGTATTAATTACACTGATTAGCTAGGGATTAGGAAGGTTTAACTTATAGGAAGTGTATCCGCATTTGCGTGGAGGCTGAGTAGATAACCAATTTAGAAACTCCCCACTTACCGCTCAAAACACCTGACACAGCTCAAACCCCTTTCTCCATGGCTAGTCTATTGCACGAATAGCACCTTAGGCCATGCGGCCACCGAAGCAAGTTATTTGATATTAAATTATTATTTGTGTGTCTTTCAATAATTATAACCAAATAACTTCTTGGTCATTTGTATCCAAGTTAATAAATAAGGTCCATTAAGCTATGGCTAAAAGCCCTCCATACAGATTCATAATTACTAAACATGAAACAAAATTATTTTAAATTCACTTATGTAATTTTGTTGTTTCCATGGCAAATGTAAAAACAAAAAAACAAAAAACAGTAAGTAGGCCCTTAGGTATCTTAAAAAGATCCTATCCTGCCCATCTGATACTTTCCAGCATTTATGGCTGTCAAAGCTGCTAAAACATTTCGACTATAAGGGTTTAGAAATAAAAAAAATGCAGTTGTAAAACAATTTAAAATACATTTTGTATACTATAGTGGAATAGGCAGAATACTAAGAAGGTAGTAAGGTCTACTGACAGAAACAAAAGTGAACTGAATCTACTTTCACACATGTATATGTTCTACATTCTGTAACTTTTAACAAATATTGTGAAAGCTTAATGAAATAATTAGATTAATATAGTTTCATTTGGTCAGTAGGTCTACTGGGAGAAAATTAATATTATATAGGCCTAATATATTTGTTTTAAGCCTGTCTTCACAATGCAATTCTACTAGAACTAAATAAAGAACAGTATTTTTTTTTGTCATTTCAGCTCCACTAAACACAGAAATTTACCACTATATTCACCAAAAATGAAATTCACATATCCTTTAGCACGAAAAAATGATACTGTTGAGGATTTTAATGGAACAAAGGTAAATATATAAATATGAAAAATACTTACTCTAGGCTAGAAGATTATTGGTATTCAATCTGTTTTGTTCGCATATCCGCTAATATAATTTCTCTCAAGCTAGTAGTCATCCCCCAAAGTTGTTGGTGCAAAATGCAATGGAAATATATTCTTTGATCTACACCTACATCTGCATCTGCATCTGAAATAAAAATAGCACTCTGAGATCGCATGTACTTGTGTCAGGGGGTATCGTGTGGCTAACCATCTAATTGGTCATCGACTATTCAGTGTTTATCATAAAATAATATGTATTAGATTAGGGCCTATTTACTAACATTATGGTTTTAGGAACTCAAAGTGCATTAATGCACTCACAAAAGTATACCACCTATCCCTATCTTGAGCTAGTTCTATCCCAGGGGCTGTCAATAGGTTGATCATCTTAGCAATTATTAGTCAACCGTGTTAGAAAACTACATCATCATGAAAAGGTAAGCTTTCTTTGCATTATTCCACTATGGTACAGCTTATTAGCTAGAGCCATAATGTAATCCATCAAGGTAAGATTTCTACAGTAGCCCCATGGCTTCTTTGGTGCTGACTGACAGCTCACATTTGACTTCTGACACTCAACATTTAGGTATATATACTTAAATTTTGACCGTCAGAACTGACAGCTGCTAAACACATTTTTTGGCCGATCATATGGTTCAGCGTAAGGATAAATAAGTTGGTCTGGTAACTTTTTAAAGCAGTCGGCTATCAGCTGTGAGCTGTCAAGTCAGCACCAAAGAAGCCATGGAGCTACTGTACCTTGCATTATTCCCCTATGGTATAGCTAATAATATAGGGCCATAGTATCAAGACTGGCACCTTTCAAGATAAACAGAATGTACATTTTATTTATTTTATGTATTCCTATCCCCCCCCCCATTACACCCCATCTCTTTCAGGTCCATTATAATGTGTTATCCTCCCATCATTGTCAATTTCTTCTCAAAGGTCTCTCCCCATTAGGTTAACCAGTCAACACCCTGACACACATCTCTTGTGATGATTACAGGGTATGTAACTCATTATTATTTAACTTCCTTCACTCCCCATTATCTTCATCCTGTTCTGGACCAAATATCTTCCTAAGAACACCCTAATTCAATTTTGTCATGTAATGTAAAGCTGTGTCCAGACTAGCGAGCCAAACCACGTCGTGAACCGAATGTCAACATTCCTGGGAGCCATATTTTGCTTCATAAAGTTATGTACGTTGGTGGATGACACACACAATGAACAGGGCAAAATTAAAATGGGATGCTGCGGCATAATTTATTTATATCTTGCATTAAAGAAAAAATGACAGGACAGACAATGATGGCAAACTCAAATATACTTAAGGTGAGTGGAATATAGTGGGAATAGTTTACTCCACTAACATACATTTCAATAAATAAGTTTTCACTACAAAATCTTAACTCGAATGCCACCAAGTGATTAAGCATCTAATTATTTGATTGGCCAAAAGTGCAAAAAAAAAGTTCACGTTTAAGAGAATCCATAAGTGTGCAAGAAATAATTGCAATAACACTTATACATTTCTTAACAACCGGCGATTCTTATACCACTCAGCAATAGTTATTCTAAGGTCTCTAAACAGAGTAGGCCTATATATATACTCAAAGTATATGATAATTAATCTTACTGGGTAGAAATGAAGAAGGAAGCATTTTAGAGGTAATCTACCCACATTTGCATGGAAGGAGAGTGAAAAACCATATAGAAAAAAACCACCCTCAATAGACCCAACCGAGATTCAAACCCGGATCTCCCCGCCTTGAGCACACCAGTCTAACACGATATTGACGTATTAGATCACCACGCCACTGAAGCGGGCTGGGACATATTTACCCACAAAATCTACCTGGGTGACAGTCTATTCCTTGTTCACGCCTCTCTTCTCAGAGGTAGTTTAAAACTTATTTTAAAAGTGCAACAAACTTTCTAAGTAAAAGTACCACCATTGTTGTACAGTTTACAACACATGAGTAATCATGTAACTGTAAATATTGTTTTTATTAGATTCTCTAATTTTTTAAAGATTACATTAATTTTTAACAATTTCCCTCAGCCTATGATAAAACAAACTCACAGTTAATATTTAATATGTCAATTATATATGGAAAAAAAAAAATTCAAACAAAATTCCAAGGTGTAATACAATTTACAACACACAACTACTCAGCTAATATTTCAAGCGTGTGTGACCGAAGGCTAATTAGAAATAAAAAATAATTTAAAGTTGCAAGTGGTTCGGCTTGAGGGTCAGCTCGCAGCGCCGTCCAGTGAGTTTTGAGCCGAACCTCGTAACATCCTTTGATGTTTGTCAAACTACCGACATTCACCGGGTTGCTGTAAGCATTCCGACGGACTCATTTATCCAACGTTAATGAAGCTAGGCTCAGCTCGCTAGTCTTTATGCTGCTTAAGAGACCACATTTCACACCCATAGAGAACAACTGGTAAAATTATTGTTTTTTATACTCTAATTTTACATTCCTTGACAGCACACAAGATGTTAACACCTTACAGACCAAGTAAAAGCATGTATTTAATGACTCTTATTTTCCTAGGTTTCGCTCTAATACCGTTATTGATAGTTAAAATTGCTGCTAAATATTTAAACTCATTAACCATGTCAAATATAATGTTGTCTGCAGTTATCTCAAAACTATCCTCAATATGTGTTCTGTATGATCATATACTTCATCTTCTCAGCATTCACTTCCAAACTAATGTCCTTAATAGCTTCTGATTCAATTTCTTCATTTTTGCAAGAGTTTCCTTAATATATCATCTAGATATCCTAATAGCTACATTGTACCATGTAATGCCAATCCATCCCTACTCTTTTGTATTACCCTAACAACATACTCTAAGGTCAGATTATTAAGTAGCTAAATGAGAAAAGTGTTTCTTCTTGTTTCAATTCATCATGGATTTCAAAAGTATTTCTCTCATAAGTGACATCCAATCCATTTCTTGGCATGTGTATCTGTCAAAAATACCTCACTTGGCTTTACACATATATGTATTCCAAACTTAACTGAAATTTTGTATAATTTCTTTTAAATGAATCATAAGGTTTTTTAAAACCTATGTATAAATTGATGTACAGTCAAATTGTCTGCCCACTTTTTTCTTAATATTGGCCTAGTATTAAAAACCTGATTTGTTGTGGATCTCTTTCATCAAAATTCACATTAATGCTCCTCAATTATTTCCTCTACATATGGAGTCCAGGGCCTCCCCAAGGGGCGAGCGAGGTGGATGACTGCCCGGGGCGCCGATCTTTAGGGGCACCATGCAACCAATTATTTGTCTTAAAAAACCCACAAATAATAATAATTTTTAAGAAATGCATACATTGCTTGGTTATATTTGATATTGTACTGATTTTCTATTCTGTTTATTATGACTTGTGTCCTTGTTAGAACTGGTGGTGTATTATCTTGGTGTTATAGTCCCGTGCTGCTACCCATAGTCAGACAAAACAAATTTTAACTTTAAAAACATTAAGTGATTTGTTCATTTTCTAACAATAGTGTGTGTTAAGTAAAGCTACTAATGACTTTGGACAATGTTTATGGGGCTTCTACAAACCTACACCTTCTTTCAACCCTTAAACACTGGCCAATGAACTGTGGTTATTACAACCTAGGGCCTGCACTGTAAACAGCAACCTATCTTGCTACCTGTAGTAGATTGTGCTGTGGTTTTAACTCTAGCATGAAGGGTTTCTTTAATTTATTTTGCTATACATAATTGACTGTTAAGTGAATGTGGATTTTATAGACGTGTTTATTAAATAACCCCACAAGAGAGGATTGCGATCGCACCATTATTAAAAGCTTTAGCAGAAAAGGTAAAAACATTAACTTGTCATATTATTTTACTTTCATCAAAAGATAATTAATGTTCATGCATGGCTTAACAATAGGCCAATGGCATAATAATAGAGCATTTATGGGAGAAAGTAGGCTACCCCCTTTGATAGACCAAAATATTAGTCTAGGTTCATGCATCTGAATTTAATTGAAATGTTGCTAGAATTTTCGAAGACAGCCATTAGTGATCTGGCATAAGCACAGTTGGAGAAAAAAAAATCATTTTTTTAAAAGCAGAATTAGTGTAAAATACTCGTTGCGTGTAGTGAAAATGTTCATTGTCGCCAAATTTTACATCTAAAATTGTTATCAATTGACTTAAATAAAATATAAATCTAATTTGGTTCATCCACACTTCAACATAAGAAATTCATCCATCTTATAATGAGTTCCTTTCAAGTTTATAGGACGTTAAGGAGGAGAGGGTGCTTAAATCAAGGTTCGCCTGGGCTCAAAATTATGCTCGAGGTGGCCCTGATGGAGTCAATCTCATTAAAATCATGTCAGGTAAAATTTTATAATATGTTGCTAGTAGTGAGCTACCTCTATTGTCATTACACTCTGTGTTTATCTCTCGTTTTATAAATTAGTATTATTATACTTTCCTTTCATTATCTCCTAATAATAAATCATAGGATTAGGCTACTAACAGAGAGGGCCAGCTCATTGCTAGCGATTTTGAATTTAAATCTAGTTTAAGTGCACTAAGAGGGGTTTTCACACGAAAGTTGTTTTCCATTCTATCTCAGAGTGAATGCACGTGCATTTCCTTATTTACCTTTATTATCCCTACACTTTATAAGATAAAGTTGTTGGTAGCCTTTATTAAAACATACCGCTGTTAAATTGACCACACACTTTCATTTCTCATAGGAGATTTTCTGCAACCCTTAGGTTTTTTTTTTAATATTGCCAGTTTTAGGTGTGCACTAGTAGGAGGCTTTACTCTGAGCCAAGAGGCCTAGGTTTGACCACTGCATTGACTTTAAACTTTTAAAATTTCAATTACTGTACTCACTTCAAAACTTTATGTACAAAGAGTAAAGACTTTAACCATTTCTAGAAAATATTAAGTTATCACAGGTCTATTTTTCATTTAAGTTCAAATTTACAGTAAAATTAAAAATTGATAGAAAAATTATTCCTTTGAAAAGCCTTAATTACTGCACAAAATTATTTTTCTTATATTAAATATAATTAAACAAGATATATTTGATTGACAATACATAGTGCTAACAAGGATTAACCATCTCCGACATTTGGTTTCACACTTTACAAACATTTACAATTTACAACACAAGGTTTAATCTTCTTGATCTTTCCTTAAACGCTGAAATAATCTCTTTGTTGTATACAGGAATTTCACAATTTTCTATGAAAATAATTATATTTTTGTAATATTCTTAATTTTCGGGGGGAGGCCCTTCAGTGGCTTACTGAAAAAACTAATTATTTTAATGATCTTACTGCCTCTTCCCATTTTTAAGTGATTAGAATAGTTGACCACAAGTCTAAAGAACCTTGTCTCAATTCTGAATGAGGCTTACAAAAATAATTAGTACAGCCACAGGTTTGTACTTTTATCCAATTAGGCCTATTAAATACTTGGGTGCAAAGGTTTATACTACCATCCTAGGTTAAGCTAATTTACTAGTCATGTGTTGATATAATTTGTGGGCTTATAAAGGGCACATTAAATTAGCTTATTCAATAAAACAAAATATCTGTTTTCAGGTAGCTGACCCTTATCGTTGGCTTGAAGACCCCGACTCCCCAGAAACCATAAAGTTTGTTGAAGCCCAGAACGCTATAACCCGTCCCATACTAGATGCTTGTCCTGCCAGGGAAGATATCAAATCCCGTCTAACCCAGCTCTTGGACTATCCTAGATACTGGTGCCCTTACAAGCACGGGGAAAAGTATTATTTTTACAAGAACACAGGACTTCAAAATCAAAAGTAAGTGTTTTCTTTGCCAGCATGTGGGCGGTATTTTGCTCACCTTTTTTTAATATCATTGTTATCATTGTAGTTACATATATTTAATTAAAATTGATTTATATTTCAAGTTCTGTAACTATATATACTGCTTAACTCATGACAGGATGCAGCGGAACGACGTTTTAGTACCTCTATTAAGGCAAACGTGAAATTCAAAAAATATCTCTTTAGAAAGACCTGATTAACAAATCAATTACATACATAAGTGTGGTGCTGTATTTACAAATTAGCTACTTATGTGAACACTTTAGTTTATGTGCTCAACAATGACAGATACATTCCCTAACAAGCATTCTTGTTTTCTCTCATCACAAGATGTATCACTGAATAAAATTACCGATGTAAACTTCATTTTAGATCTTGGCTTGATGTGGGATGCGTTACAGGAACTACCTGAGCTGAATGAGGTTTTGCAGCATCAAAATGTTGTCCAAGGCTCTGCAAACTAGTAATTGAAATTAACAGCCTCTGTATTTGAAAGTAGAAAACCAGTACCAGGTACTCATTATACCATGGCCCTAGAAGCAGTACACAATTTTAATTTTGTGGGAGTTCCCTTCATAAAAGGGAAGAACATAAGAGTAATGATCCTTTAGATCCCGAGAAGTTCTACAAAGCATTGGAACAATCAATTGAGAATAGACTCCTGAGTGAAAAAGATTTGGAGATTGTTAACTTTATAAAAGTAATAGACATGAAAAACTGGCCCAAAAATGTGTAAATAACTTACAGAGAAAATGAAATGAAGCTCGCTACCAAGTTTAAACTCAATTAAAGACAATTAATTGGGGTTTTTCGGGAATATATATGTATATAGTAAGAAATTTCCAGACAGTATGGTTCTATTGAAGAATATAATTTCACCTCTGACAAGATGTCTTGTGAATGTGAGGAATGCCAGGCCTCCACCGTGGTTCGGATTCCACGTTAAACTGTAGGTCCTCCATTTCATCTCACAATCAACCCTACCATTACACATTAGCGTAACTGCGTATAACCCGAACGGGTAGTAAGAATAATAATAATAATAAGAAGAATATAATCACGCCAGAAGCTACATCTTCCAATGAATTTGAGAGGGGTTTTTCCCAGATGAATTTGATTATGACATCACTAAGAACATCTTTTAAGACAACAATCGTCTCTGGTATTTTATTCATACGAATTATTGGACCCCCTCTTCGTTTATTTAATCCCTCCAAGTATGTTGGCTCGTGGCTTGTTTCAGGACGGCGTCCTGCCATAGACACTCAGAGTAAGGAGAGGTCTTTTTTATCTAATTCTGTATATAATAGTGTCTGTGTATTTTTTATTCAAAATACATCTAAAAATTAAAATCATTGGTTTTGTGTAATCTATTGCTTTAAATTTCTAAGCGCACCTACCATTTCCGTTTGTAAAGTAAAACTAGCAGTAAAAAAATAAAAATAAAATTGAACATCTGGTTAGCTTTTGCATTAAATTTAATTGAAAAACATTATGCTACATTATTAAACATTTTCTCTTCTGTTTTTAGAAGGAAATCATGACTTATAAACATATCTTTTGAAGCTTAGATTTTTTTTTAAAATTGGGGGGGGCGGAGGTGCCCCTACACGCACTGCATCTAGGCGTAGGCTTATAACCTAAACAGGTAGTTAGACACAGTGCTAAAAAAATACAATATAATAAAAGAAATTGAAATAGCAGCTAAATGTTAACATTTTTTGCTATAACATTCATATATTCAGATAAATTAATATTCTTTGGTGTAGTTGTTAATTTTTTCCTATAATTATGTAGTGGATAAATCACTAACAAACTGTATTTGAAATAGATCACTAGGCTTAATCATAGTTTAAATTAGGAGAGATTTAGCAGGCACACTTACCATAATGATACTGGAATATAAATTGTTTATATAGAACACTAAAAGACACACATTTTTATAAGTCAAAATTTCACTCTCACAGATAACTTCTGAAGGTTGAGATGGTAAATTGATGAGTAGACTGGCTTGTACACTTAACCTTGTAGGCCAACCAAGAGAATCAGTATTCTCTCATGCTGAAGAAGTTGTCTGTGATTTAGAACTTGAATGTCTTATAAAAATGTGTTTTATGTTTTTTAGTGTGTTAACCAAACAATTTCTATTTTAGTATCACTAAAGTAAGTGTGCTGGCTATCCCTTCTAATTTAAACCTTAATAAGTTATAGGATAGTATTATAGCTCCAAAACAAAATACAATTCAAAATTTAAAAAAATTAACTTTTTTTGTTCAATTCTTGAATTTGATATTCACTTGAATCCTCATATCTCAAGTACCCTTTAGGAATTTGGTTGGTAAGACATTTATACTGACCTAACTCAACTAGGTGTTTAAATAACTTTTTGAACTAACGAAAAAAATATTGATTAAATTATTTCAAACCAATTTATCAAGAGCCATTTGAATGAACAAAGATATTACCTACATATTGAATCATATGTTTGTTCTCTTCAGCGTATTGTATGTACAAGACACGCTTGACTCTGAGCCAAGGGTGTTTGTAGACCCAAATCTCTTCTCAGAAGATGGTATCGTTTCTCTCGGAAGCTCCAAGTTCTCCGAGGATGGGAAAATGTTTGCATATGGGCTTAGTAAGGGCGGCTCGGATTGGGTCACCATCCACTTCAGGGATGTTGAAACAGGTTTGTGTTTGTTTTTTGAAATCCTAAATTTATTTGTTTTTTTGTGTTCATGTGTCTATTAAAATTAATGATATAATTTATAATTCTATATTTTAAGAATGTTAAGGAAAGATTGAAATAAATGAATACAATATACACAGTATGGCTTTTGCAATCGAAAGAGTGCTTTACACTGCTGCCACTTGACACAGAAGCAACTAATTCATGATTTACACGGTTGCTACTGGACAAACTGGATATAATTTTCAAATAAAGTGTCTTACATGACAGATAAAAAGCACATTTGTTCCTAAAGTCATGTGGTCTATATCAGTCACTTAAATTATAAATATTATGAACCTATAAAATAAAACTTAACTAAATAGAATGTTATCACTATTGACAGCAAAAAATGTGTTAGTAAAACGCGGTCTTGCTAATTCGAACCTAAAATTGTGAAGGACTTTCGGTTTATCAAGGAATGATGAAATAAAGTTTTTCACCACTTATGATTTATTGACATATCATTATTCACAAATTGATTTTTATATGCTTTATTAATTTGGCTTTGAAACACATTCCTGTATCTTTGCAGCGTTTTTCTTTCTATAAAAAATTGTATTCATACCCAAAGAATACTTCGTAGCTAGTTTTATTAATGTTTCCACCTTTCTAAAATCTTTATAAAATCACACATCTTGGTTTTAAGCTTAAATTGTTCTGTTATCTTTTATTCAACAACATTGAACAGTAAATTAATGCAAAAACACTAGAATACTAGCATGACAAAATGTCAACAGTCGTTTATTGCCGTGCGATAGAGACAAATCACCATTGTGACCATGAGTGGGGTTGTGGGGAACAAAACTAGGGGAGGTTCAGAATACTGTGTTGCAGTTCAACCAAGACCATCAATTTTACTCTCCTAACCTGAAGAAGTTGTCTGTGACATTGAAAGCTTGTAATTAGAACTGTATTTGTTTACTATTATATACATAATTTCTATTCCAGCCTTAACTTTGAGACAGTTCACGAACGTTGAAAATTTACTGGAATGGACATTATTTATACTAAATTTTTTTTAGACCAGTTAACCCCTACAGAGGTAATATGAGAGACAGAACTTTAGTTGGCATTGTAAACATTATGTTTTGAATTGCTTGGAGACTAGTGTAAACAATGTTACAAGTGTGTACTGTTAAAATGGTAGTTTATTTTATGATTGATGATTCCAAGAAGAAAATAATATTCATCGATCTCTCTGTATTTAATAAAGTGTATTCATTTTTCCAAATCATTTTGTTCGTAACAGGTAAGCTGGGCTTCCAGCCTTTCATTCCCAATTATTTAATCTAGGTCTATAATTAATTACCTAAACAAATTGTATAATTTGTTTTCAGGTGTGGACTATCCTGACAAACTTGAAAAGGTGAAGTTTTCAGCAATGGCTTGGACTCATGACAATAAAGGATTGTTCTATGCTGTAAGTTCTATAAAATAAGTTTTTAATTAATATACCATTTTAGGTGCACAATTTATTCTTAACTAGATCTATTGACTGTTAGTAAATAGTTATTCTTAACTAGATCTATTGACTGTTAGTAAATAGTTATTCTTAACTAGATCTACTATAGCTTGTAAATAACCCACTTCATTGGCCGAATAGTCTAAAGCATCACTCTAAGTGTTAGACTTGCCTGCTGATGACAGGAAGATTGAGGTTTGAATATTTGTCGGGTCTACTGAGGGTGATTTTTCATAAATGGTTTCCCACACTCCTTCTGCGCAAATGCACATGGATTAACCCTAAAATACTTCCTTCCTCACCCCTGACCCACTAGAGTAATTATCATATTATGCATATCACCTGAACAGGTGGTAAGACACAGTGATTAAAAAAAGTAAGTAAATAGTTAATGTCAAATACTTGGCGCATATTTTTAAACTTTGAAAACCTTGAATTGGCTTTGAGAACGTATCAACTTTGACTTTGCTTGAAAAAAAAATTCTGGCTTTGACAATTATGAAACTTGGTGATAACTAGAATAGGTCTACTAATTATGGTTCAATCATTGCTATTCTAAGCTGTTATGTATTTTATAAATTAATACTTACATGAAAAAGTAATTCAAATGTATTTTTACCAGCATAGATTGAAATATTTCAAACATTCGTTTGATTAAGTATTTTTATAGATAATTTTAGTACATAAATAGTACCATATAATATATAATATAAAACAATCAATCAAAAGTATTTGAACCTTGATTCGGGACTTGTCTTCACGCACCCTTATATATTTTTACTAAAAATGGGCCCTCGAATCCTTTAAGGATATTCGAGATTCAAGAATTAGATAAAATTTAGGACTCGAGACTCAAATCCCTAAAACAATTTTGTTTTTACATCTTTCAAATGAAATTTGCTGTACAGCTCTAATACTGCTCATTGATGGCTCAGAACCGATTATAATTAGGCCTATAGAATGAAGCCCCAGACCAGTAATTTAACACTTAACTGAATGAATGGCTCGTAAGAAAGAATGTTAACATTTAGTTTCTACTTTTATTTAATATTATTCTCTTATATTTATATTTACTCTTGTTTTCATCATTTTTCCAAGATTTGGATTCGAGATTCGAATTTGTAAAATAGTGGATTCAAACTCACTTTCATTTTCATTATAAAAAAAAACTGTAGCTTAGATTTAAAAAAATAGAATAGTGATTTTATGAATTATTTGTCATTAAGTTAGTTTGTATCACTCTTTTTTAAATTAGACCCTAGCCTTTAGTTATATTGGAATTCATAGCAATAATATTTTAATGACCCGCCTCGGTGGCGTAGTTGGCTAACACGCTTGTCGTGTTGAGCTCTACTGCTGAGGACGGGGAGATCGAGGTTCGAATCTCGGTCGGGTGAACTGGGGGTGGTTTTTCCTAAATGGTTTTCCACTCTCCCTCCACGCAAATGCGGGTTCACTTCCTCTAATTAAAACCTTCCCAATTCCTAATCCATTAGAGTAATTAGTACTTACAGCGTATAACCCGAACAGGTAGTAAGACGCGGTGCTAATTATTATTATTATTATTATTATTATTATTATTATTATTATTATTAATATTTTAATGGAATAAGTCAGAAATAATTTTCCTCAAACTAAAAATCAACAATCTTAAATTTATAATCTGATAATAAAAGCATGCTCTCTCCAAAATTACACAAATTCACATCCAATTTGTTCAATTCCTTTGTTTGTCCTTTGTGTTAATTTTTCTTTTATTTGTTCCTATTTATACCTATATAATTATTTACCAATTTCTTATCCCTCCTTTTTGTTTTTGTTTCCTCTTTTAGGAAGTCTTGTTGTGTGTTTAACATTCCCTCCTGATGAATACTGATAGCGTGATTAAGTGGAAACAATTGATTTTCTTCTAATGACAGCAATGTAAAGTGCAAACTGTGTTCCTCTTTTCAGTATAGTAGCCAAATGGTTTGTGCCTTATATTTGTTCCTATCCCTCTTTCTTGCACCTTCCTTTGTATACAGTGAGATCTATTAATAGCAGACACCTTCCAGGATAAAAGAAATATATTATTAAGAAGTGTCCATTATTTGGAATAATAACTTTAAAAATCCAACTACTTGAACACAATTTAATCTAAATGAACCTTTATACTGTGGCGTGGATACAAACTACAACAATTTAATGACTGTTCAGAGTTATATGCAGATAGTTATGACAAATGAATAAATACTGTGCGTAGCCTAATTTATGGATCACATAATACACAGAACATTTTACAAATAAAAATGAAATTTTAACAACTCTGTATATATGCACATGAGCACATACCAAATTGCTAAAACAACCTCCGCTGATGGCCCAGGAGGGAGTGGGAAGTATGACCTTGATATACCCTAGTCATTACTATGTAGTAAGAACTTGCGAAGCCCATTTTTTCAATTTGAAACAAATTCAAATAAAATTTATTAAATATTCTCAAAGTCAAATCAAAGTTAGAATATTTTGTATCAGTTGTTTATGCTTAAAAAACTATAATAATTTGGTTATTTATATAACTTCATGTATTAAAATTACTTGGAAAACGTCTTATTTCACAAATGTTTTTAATATTTAGTTTAAAATTTGGATAAATTACTTAAGATTTTTTCCATATGAATATTGTTTTTACTGTACAAAATAGTCCAGAATGGCAATAATTGACCATTATACCATGGCATTCTTGACATACCTACAGTAAAATATATGGGCTAGTGTTTTCACTTTTTGTCTGATTTTTATAGATTATTATGTATAAATATGTATGTCTAGCAGTGTCACTGCCCATTTTTTATAAATCCTGTTATTGGGAAGCTGTTTCACGCTAAGGGCCCATGGTATTTTGCTGGGGTAATTTTAAACTGACATCTATAAAAAAGAATATGCTATTCAGATGTATACGTTAAGGGAGATTTCACTGTATAGCAAATAGGAATTTGCGAAGTGAAAAGAGGTTTTCCTTAAACTTAAAGAGTAATTTTCACTAGTTTTTAACTAATACACCACATTTAGTTAGTAAAAGTGTCAGTTTTTGGGTACTTAAATAATGCAAAAGAATAGAACCATTAATAGCCATGAAGTTAAATTATACAGTCCACTTTTCATAAGAAGAGCCTTTCATAAAATACAAATAAGATTTTTCGCGGCCAAAATTGATAACACTATACTATTTAATTACTGTATAGAGAATGGGAAACTTTAGTGTGGATAAAATAATCTTTCCTCAATGTACTCAGTTAGGTATCAAGCAAGCCCTGGCCTACAAATTCACAGTCAACCGCACTAATTTGCTCACGCTAATACTTACTGTAATTTTAATTCTGTCCACAACACAATAGTATAAAATAAAAGTGCATAATATTTAAATTTTTTCCAGAGGTATCCCGACAGCATATTAAAGGCTGATGGTACAGAAACGGAAGCTGTTCATGATCAGAAGATCTACTATCATCGCCTGAAGACTGAGCAATCTGAAGATATTATGGTCTGCGAGTTCCCAGAGTTCCCTCGCTGGAGATTGTATGTGGATTATTCTTCATTACTATTAGTTTGTTTAGTAGGTCTACTTTACTCTTAATTTTGATAAGGAACAGCTCAAAATTTATTATTGGTGTCAAACTTGAATCCTTAATACCCTTGGCCATCGTACCAATAGTCACACAGACTGAATATCTAGCTCATATAGTGTGGCTTGCTTGTGACAAATTTGGGGTTATAATCCACGTGGGTGTACCAAAGGTGATTTCCTAAATGCTTTTCCACACTGTCCCTGCAAATGTGGGTTTATTTCCTCTGAATTCTAGTTTACCTATCCCTATTCAAAAGTTGCACTTAAATGTGTACAGCCCAGAGAGCTGGTAAGACAAAGGGGAGTAAAAAAATGTTCTAAAAGATGTGTTTTAACAAACAAGAAATTTACCCACATATCAACAATATTGGATGAAGCAAATTATACTACACATTTCTAATTTAGCACTCCTAAAGAGTAAACATAAAATTTCTTCAATCTGGTATAGATTTGAACATAACCCCAAAAGGCCCTTGTATCAAATATCTGCCATCCCTATTGTAATCAGACAACATTTCACTTTCTTTAACACAATTCATTCAACTCGTTAACATCTTTCAAACAGCAATAGAGATTCAAGCAAAAAATTATGATAAACATATGAAATTCATTTTACTAAACATTAGTTCTTAAGTTTTCCTAGAAAATAAAAATTGTAACCAAATGTTAACCCCTTTCGTCACAATTCAATTTCTACTAAGTGGTAAATAATTGGCCTCGGGGTCTTGTTTTTAAGTTAATCCTATAATTATGTTATCAACCTCTAGCCTTAGTGCTGTCACTGTTTTACACTCTCTTCTACTGATGTGTTTTGTTGTGTTATAGTTGTAAATTTTAAGGCCTGCATTTGTCTGGTCTGTGCGCTTACCTTGACCTTCTACCTTTTCTTCAATGAAGGTGTTAATAGATCATTAAATACATTTGAAATAATTATTGGAGAAAATGAAGCACAAATAAAAGTAAAAAACACAGACATATTTACAAAACTTCAATTATTTTTTTTGTTGGCACATTGCATCTTCTTTAGGAAGCGATAGACTAAACAAGAATTTGACTTCCATGATGCAAACTAGGTTATTCATCATCAACTGTTTCCAACATGTGTCCGGGTCAGGTTATTGAAGGATGAAAACTTCTCAGGTGGTTGAAAAATTTGCGCTAGTGTTCTATGTAGATTAATTTTATATATTTATTTAATGATATATTACAATATTTGAGAATTATTTTATTATAGTTAGAGGATAAAATTCTTTATGTAAAAAAGTTTAGCAGTCTGGTGACCCAATGACTAAATATTTTATAATAATGGAAATTGGGTCAAATAAATAGAAAATATAAATAAACTAATAGGTGTAAATTTAATAAAGAAAGTCTACCTGGGGAAAGAGGGAAGAATCCAATGCTCTTAGGCAACATCTTCTTTCTTCTATCTTCTATTGTATAAATAGTCAAAAACACATTTTAACACAAATTGAGGAATATTTCAGCATTGTCGCCTTTATCAAACAAAAAGAGAAGAACAAATACACTTTGCACAAACACTAAATTAGCTACTCCATTTTGAACTTAAAAAAGAAAACTGTTAGAAAATTGCTGTTCCAACTGTAGTAAAAGTAAAAATAAATTTCTCAAAGCTTTGGCTGTGGCTATCCCATATAAATAATATAAGTTAGATATAAATATTGAATACTAAATTGGAAAAAGGTAATAGTAATTATATAAAAATACTATTTATTATCATTATGATAATATTAAAATTACATACCTTATAATATTTTGTTTTTATGTACATTTAGAACATATATTACAACATGCTAAATGTACTTTATTTAATTCATATAATGTGTATTTTAAGACATTTCTAAATTACATCATTATTGGCTGTGATTCCAGGAGCTTTATTGTGAGTGACGACGGAGAGTGGTTGTATGTGATGCCTAGAGAAGGGACCAAGGAGAATTCCCTCTACTACGCCAAGTTATCAGACTTGCCTGGAGGAGAAATCAAAGAGAAACTTAAACTCTACCCCATTGTCCCCGAGATGGAAGCGGAGTATGATGTGAGTAATATTTACTATAGTGTTAACAGTGCTACCAATTTGAAAAGGATTTTAATTTCTTAATTTTATTTTATTAAAAATACAAGGGCTTTTTACCCCGTTACAGTATGTAGCCAACGATGGACCCTTGGTGTATATTCGTACGAATAAGGACGCACCCAACTACAAGTTGATTACTATCGACTTGGACCACTTGGAACCCACCAACTGGAAGACTGTGCTGCCACAACAAGAAAGGGATGTGCTAGACTGGGTGTCGCCCATTAATACAGATCAGATGGTTGTCTGCTATATTCATGATGTTACGGTGAGAATAGTAAACATTAATTTTAGCAATTTTGATTATACTAAAAGTATTAAGAATTCCAAGAAATCTGGCTATGCTCGTGAAAGCTTGTGTTTTAAAATTATTATTGTACTCTTATTAGAGTTAAAATGAATCTACTTTGAATCCAAATCTTCATACTTACTTCAAATTCAAAATCTCTAGCTTGAATTCAAATCTTTAAAAAAAACTCTTATTTGTTAAAATATTGTCTTTGTCAGAGTCGTCTCCAACTGTGCGACTTGAAGACAGGTTGCCTGCAATTGACTCTTCCTCTAGAGTTGGGAACAGTGACGCAGTGCTCAGGGAAAAGGAAGCACACAGAGATGTTCTACCAGTTTACATCGTTCCTCACTCCTGGAATCATCTACCACTGTGATCTTACGCAGAGTCCACCAAAACCCAAGGTAGTTGAGTGGCCCATCAAGGATTTTTTTTTATTACTAATCTTTATTTGTCCTTTAACTTTATGTTAATCGTTTTTATACATATTCTTATTTAAATTTCCTATCATTCTTCCTTTTTAGCATATTTTGCGTGTTTCACACATGCTCCTCATGTGTTATAATAAAATGAGGTTTAGGTAGTGATTGAGTGGCAAGATCAACTTTCTTTGTGAGGCATCCACTAACTTTTTGTTCAGTGGTAACAATGTAAACCATGAACCATGTTCCTCTTTTCACTATAATAGTCATATTGTGCTCATTGCCTTTTATTTGTTCCTATCCTTTGCCTTATTCCACAAATAACATCTTGATATGTATATTTCTGTTTGTTACGTTTAACACAAAGGTTATTTAGAGTTTTATTTTAAGGGGGACATGGGAGTAGGATGAGAAAGGTGGTAAAACAGGAAAAATGGTACCAAACAGCTGTATTCAACTAAACATTGAAAGGAGAATAGAAGAGCAAGGCGTACACATTTACCACTTGTAAGTGTTTAGACCTGGGTTTTCTATCCTTCTTTCGATGTTTAATCTAAAGATGGTTAAAAGGAATGTTACTTGCATGGAGTGGTGTAACGGGAACACTACAATCATTTGTGTAAAATCACTCTTAGTATTTCCAGCCTGAGATTCAAATTTCAACCTCCCTATCATCATCAATTCAGTCTATTATGAGGCTAAAGCCTTGGACTGTATGACCAGCGATATGGATATTAACCATAAGAGTGGTAAGTTTCTTACTTAGTTATAGCAAAGCTAAAACTATCCAGAAAATTTCAGGACTTTTGGGCTTTAATATACTGCTTATACTTGGATATTGTTTTCTTTCAATTGACTAACAACAAAGGTTTCATTTGTTGGTCATGAGAATCAAACCTGGGACCTTTGGCTTAGTACGTCAATTATCTTACCACTGAGCTATCCAGGAGTTGTCTCTTGCCTCAGGTCATTCTTCACTTATTTTAAGGAAGAGTCTGTGATGGAAGAGTGTAAATTGCACGTGGGCATGGGACGACTCCTTGATAGCTCGGTTAGAGCATTGACCAAAGATCCAATGTTCAATTCTCATGTCCCAAGTATCATTTTTAAATTTAAAGAATATTTTATTCAAATGCGGCTATAACCGTAATTAACAAATATTGTTACTTAGCTGTTTAATCCATCATTGGGTAGTGTTTTCGAAACTGTGGTACGTGTACCCCCAACTGTAGATAATGTACCACTGGGTTTTATCAATGTAAATTATTTCTTTGACAATCAAATCTGTTAAAAAAACTAATTGCAGATCTATGAACCTTTGTTTCTCTCTATCATAACTTTGCTCAGCTGATTACCAAAGCTGTATTAAAATTTGAAATACTGGTTTATATTTTACCAGAAAATGGAATGTGTTTCCTTTATCATATTGTCTATGTGATTTGTAAGGGCTAATTTTGTTAAACAATTATCTGAAAGAAGTATGTGTCTGATGGAAGTTTAGGAAACACTGAAACAGGGTAAGCATTTATCTGAATAGTTTTACTTATGTTTGTGATACAGACAAGATTTATTCTTTATTCCCAGGTGTTCCGAGAAATTAAACTAAAAGACTTTGATACTTCTAGTTATACTACAAGTCAAGTTTTTTATCCAAGCAAAGATGGCACAAAGATTCCTATGTTTTTGGTCCACAAAAAGGTAAAGTAAGTTTGAAATGTACACTAAGAAAATATTTCTATAAATAGTGATTTGTTATTTAAAATAGATCACTAGGGTAAGTTGTTGTTTAAATTTGTAATTGATTGATACTGCGGTAGAAATTGTGTGGAAAAAAAACACATGTTTAAAGATGAGTGGTCGCTACCATAGGCAGCTTCTTCAAGTTCAGAAAGTATCACTGGAGTAAGATCGTTTGAGTCCTTATAATTTAAATCATACACATTCATTAGGAATCTACAGCTTATTTATTTCATACATCATCATCATCATCATCATCATGATCATCATAAACTGTTTCCAACCTTTGGCCAAGTCATTATAATAAAATATCTTTATCTTCTATCCTTCCACCAATCCTCCTTTATTTGCTTCTATTCTTTAACTCTGACTTGTACACTTTTTTTTATCTGCTCCCATCTTTTTCTTGGCCTTTCCTGTGGTCTTTTTACTACTTATTTAATTTCTAGCATTTTCTTTGCCATCCTCTCCTTTTCCATCCTCATTACACGGCCATACCATCTCAGTCTTGTTTTTTCTACTAGCTCATGTACTTCTACTCCAACTCTTTCCCGGATAACTTCATTCCTTATCCTGTTTCTCCTCATGACAGCTAACATGCTCCTCACATACTTCTTTCTCATAGCCTCCACTTTCCTAGTCCCTCTCATGTCTGCTGCATATGTGACAATGGGTACAAAGTACACCTTTTACAACACTTCCTTACTCTTCAAGGGGACTGCTCTTCTCCATGATAGGCCTCTTACACACCTATAAAACAATTCTCCCTGCTATCCTCTTCTCATTAGATCCTCTCTGCTGCCACTTTTCACCTCAATCACACTTCCAAGATATTTTACATTCTGTACCTTTTCTCAGCGCTACTTCAACTCTATAGCTTTGCTAGGCCTTATTCTCTTCCTTGTCATCACCAGCATCCTTCCTTCCATCCACCATTCTTCTCCTCCCATACCATCAAGTTATCAGCAAACAACATAGCTTTCATTCTTTCCTGCCACTTTATTCATGACACTTTCCATCACCATTACAAATAATAATGGTGAGAGGGTACTCCCCTGCTTCACTCAATTTTTTATATTGAACCACTCTGTCCTTTTGTTGGGTTGTTGAAATTAAATACTCAGCGAAGTGTATACACATAATAGCAAAGAGAGTTTATTTTCGATAATTGATACAAAAAAAAAATATTGTTAGATTTTTCTTTTAACTTAAATTTTAAACAAATGATGTGTTTTAATGTAAACTTAGTATGCTATGTCAGAAGTCGGTAAAAAATCCTATCCACTGATACCTTATTCATTGCTTTAGGCTTTGTATTAGTTGAGAAAAAGGGATATTGACAACAGAAATAATATATAGGATTTTGTTTTGACCACTTAATTTACATTTTTCTTTTAAAATTAATTTGTTGCATTGGTTTTATCAATATTTTTCAATGGCTATTAAAAAATAAATTGAGTAAGTGACACACCAACCCTTAATTCATGGCGCTAGGCTTTCTCTTGGTTTTTGAGGATTGCAAAAAAACTATCATGATACTTTTTTTTCCAACACTTATGTAATTAATTTCAACATGAGACAGTCATTTGATTTTGTTGTGTTCAGGAATTTGTGAAAGATGGCTCCAGACCTGCTCTTTTATATGGCTATGGAGGGTTCAACATAAGCCTCCAGCCCACTTTCTCTGTTACAAGATTGGTATTTATTCAACATTTTGGAGGAGTGGTCGCTATTCCAAACATCCGTGGTGGAGGGTGAGTTGCTTTTATTTGGGTACATGCCATTGCTGCAGACTGGCTTGTTGTCCAAACTGACAGATGGAACTGTTATTAATTTGAATGAAACCCCCCGCTATGTGTTAGGGGTGTGCGAAGCTTCAAAACACATTGCGGCTTCAAAGCTTTGTCAATAGAAATATCGACAACTAAAATACTCCATTTATGTTAACATTTAACCATTCTGAGCTGTTTCTTACATTACAAATTAATATTCATATGGAAAAAAATATGAAGTAATTGAATTGAATGTGATAATAACTTGAGTGGTCAGATTAAAAGGAAATATTACAAATGATTGAACAATAAAACGTTTTCCAACAAGTTCTACTACACCATGTAATATAAATAGCCACAATATAATATTTTTTCAAGCATAAAACAACTAAAAAAACCATTCGAACTTCAATTCGAGTTTGCTTCAAATTGAAAAGGTAGACTTTGCACACCCTTACGATGTGTTGTGAAATGCGGCTGGTGTTTGAATTGAAATTAATGTTTTCGGGCTTGAGCCGCGTTTAGGAACTAATTACTTCTGACATTTCAGCCGTGGTTATAACAGACATCATCTGGGTTACATGCTCATCATCTTAGATGATAGTTGTAACTACAGCCAAAACTTAAGAAATTATTAGTTACTCCTTGCAGCCAGCTCAAGCCTTAAAACATTAATTTCATTATAGAACATTATATATTTAGATCATCAAACTCTTTATTTTCATCCATTGGTGTAAGTCAAATCATTTCTTTTCAATAGCTAAAGTAGGTTGGTAAATAATCAGGGTTTTTATTTTTTGAAAGTTTGTTCTTGGAAAGTAAATATTAAATTGGTGTTGAGGCTGATTAAAAGTTGGTTTTTAAATTGATTTTTTTTTACTATTTCCAAAGGATCATTCAAAATTCAAACAAAAACTTAAATACCATTTTACCCATACCAAACATACCTTGCTTCTCTAAATACTGATAAGTCGTGGGGATGGCTATATTTATGACGTGTCTAGTTGAAAATTCCATCTTATATGCTAAAAGCTGATGTTCCCCCCCTCCACAGTGAGTATGGTGAAGCCTGGCACAACGCTGGTCGGCTTCACAACAAACAAAATGTGTTTGACGACTTTCAAGCCTCAGCCGAGTACCTTGTGAAGGAAGGCTTCACCAGTCATAAGAAGCTAATTATTGAAGGTGGCTCTAATGGAGGACTGCTGGTAGGTGCTTGTATCAACCAGCGACCAGAGCTATTTGGAGCAGCGATAGCGCATGTCGGGTAAATTACTGACATCACACAGATAGCCTGTAAAATGTTAATAGCTTTAAATTTTAGTAAAGATATTCAAATTATTGAAAAAACTTACAACCATAATACAGGAGTTTAATCTGAAATGTTTGTTTCTAACCTTAAATTAATTATATCACTGGCTACCAAAGGGTGTTGGGAAAAAATAATGCAGATTTAATATTTGTAATGATAATATATTTTTATAATTTTGGAGTTGAGTTTTAAATATCCGCACATAACTACACTAATTAAATAAGAATGAATAAAATCAAATTTATATAAAGTGCATCCACATTTGCATGGAGGGAGAGAGAGAAAATTTCTAGGGAAAATCAACTTCATTTCTATCATCAACTAGAGGTCTGTGAGCTTGATTTTTTCTTTCAAGTCGATTATTTCAAAAAGAGTTTTGAGTACAGGACATTGATAATTTTAAAATGTTAATTGCATATTATAATTGTTTATTTTTAAAGTAAAATAGGATATAGAAAATGTCACCAGTCAAAACATACATCAAATGTAACTACCACATCTTTAAAATGTGAGATTTCTAAAAATACCTGAACACAACACATGGCCTTAAAATAAGAATTACAATCATTTTTACTTTTTATAGATAGTAAATACTTTTGAAAATAAATTTAAATAGGTGACCTGGTGGTCGAGGGGTAAGGTGTCAGACTTCTATGATGGCGGCCGGGGTTCAATCCTTGGTCCCAGCACAGATTTATCTGATTACCAAACCCTTCCTTCACCTCTGACAAGACATCTTGTGAATGTGAGGAATGCCAGGCCTCCACCGTGGTTCGGATTCCACGTTAAACTGTAGGTCCTCCATTTCATCTCACAATCA